>JAFVLL020030403.1:0-44976 GCA_021397915.2 Tor tambroides | reverse complement strand
ATACGTGATTATTTAAAAAAGATATGGCTGTCTGGAACGAGGCAAGTGAAGATGAATTGATTAGGCATTTCTTTTTACCCAGGCGTAGAACGGACATGCTACTTTGCCGTCGGGTGTCGAGCGTCGGCTTGGTGTGTCAGGGCAACTTTAGGAACCAGCCGCTGCCGACGTCGGCCGACATCGGCCGACCCCGCAGTCTGCTTTCGTCGCCACTAGTTCGTCGGCTTGGTGTGTACCGGGCTTTAAACATTATTTGTGCTGATCTGTGCAAAGTTATACTCAGTCTTTCAACTCCTATCATGACCATGTAAGCAAGTAAAATCTACAACTTTTGCACGATAAATGCAAGCCAGTGTTGGGAAAAGTTACTTTTAAAAGTAATCCATTACAATATTGCGTTACTCCATAACAAAGTGACTAATTGCATTACTTAGTTACTTTTTATGGAAAGTAATGCATTATGTTACTTTTGTGTTACTTTATGTAATCTGGGCTGGGCTTGCTTATTTGTTTTTTTTGTTTTTGTTTTTAATTACAACAAAATAAGTTATATTTTTGGCAGCTGTAAAAGCTCTTTCACACCAAAAGTGAAATTAATAAGCCTCAGGCTGAAGTAACTCGCGTTACATATTTGAAAAAGTAATGCGTTACTTTACTTGAAAAATGTAATCTGATTACATATCTCGCGTTACTTGTAATACATTACCCCTAATGCATGCTTATCAGAAAGAAACTCACACAGGAAAGCTACATCTAAAAAGAATTACTATGAAAATACAATACAGTAACCAGATGTTATCTAGTGCCACCACTAAAGATAATTTAGAAGAACATAAGTGTTTTAACAACAAAAGTCTTTATTTGTGGTTTAAATCTCTCTGTAATGCCATACCCCATAGACTACAAATGTAAGTTTATCAATGTACACAGTGTTTGGACAAATAATGCCATCAATATAAGTTTTTGAATGGAGAACTTTCCTTTAATCTGTATGTAAAGAGGTCACAAAAGATCATATGCATGGTATCTATTCAACATTCAGGTCTGGATTTGATGTGTGTGTGCGTTCATGAGTCAGAAGTCAGAGAGTATCCTCCTCTTGACCTCATTACCGTAGCTCTCCACAAGCCTCTCCGCCATAAAGAGGTCAAAGCCACTGCCATTTATTACCCACAGTCCATCAGTCACTTTCTCTATTCAGAGGTTGTCAAACACACACCATTAAGTGTGTCTTCTTTCTCTAGTCAACAGCGTGTACAACACCGCAAGTACAACTCTCTTTCTCTGACTGATTAGTCCTCCTTTTCTGGTTCACTTCAAAGCGTCTCTCGATTTCTGTCCTAGTTTGACTCATCTCTTAAGGAAAGAGATACTGTAGAGGAAATGTATTGTATGAGGCAGTGTTTTGTAATCTCCACCTCTAACATACTTAAAGGATTACTTGACACAAAAATGAAATTTACTCACACTCATGCCATTGCAAATCCATGACTTACTTTCTTCAATGTAAAAAAAAAAGAAAAGTTTGTGCTGTTTTTTTTTCTCAAAAGAAAAAGCACAGGGACCAAAAACAGCATAATAGTAGTCCATACGATAAATAAGATGGTAAAATGCTTGGCCGTTCTTTAAAGTTCCTCCTTTTGTGTTCAACGGCAGAAAGTGAGTCATACTGGTTTACAACAAGAGTTTCATTCTTTGGTGAATTACTCCTTTAAGTCAAAGCTGCTTGTTAACAAAAGAAAGAATTTTTAATCAAGAAAACCTCATTATTAGGCTTTGCCTGGATACAGATTAAATTCCTCCCAGGTTAACCATGAATCCCTGCACGGCCCGATCATGCGAGAGAAGTGGTAATGAGAGATGGTTCATGGAGGAGAACGTCTCAGAATTACAATAAACTTGATAACTCTCCAATTCATTCCAAACATAGTGATTTCCAAGTCTATGTGGAGAATGTCTGTATGAAAAAGCCAGATTAACTCACCACCAGGGAGTCTTTAAACCAGCCGCTGACAGTTTCACGTGCTTTTAAACAAACTCCTCGTCTATTAGTGCTAGAGCAGAGATATGGAGGAGGAGGAACCAAACCAGATGTTCCTCAACAGCTACAAAGGGTAAAGTTCAAAACGGTTTCCATGTGTGTGTCTACCTGTGTTTCCCATGCTCCTCTCCTTCCCTTATCCGGCACAAACAGGTGTGTACAGCTCTCACGAATGACGCTGGATCAATGGAATCATCTTCAGTGTGTGGAATTGAGAAATAAGGAGCCATTCAACAAAAAGTAAACTTGTACATGCAAACTTTTCTGCCGTGATGCTAGAGCATTGCTTGGTGGCTGCTAACTAAGATTTTTTGGGTAGTTTGCTTATTGGCCTCTCAAGTCTATATGATATTTTGGTTAGGGATGCACCAATATTAAAGGACAGAAATGAAAAAGAAAAGGAAGTAGCGACAAATCTTTCCTTCCGTATTGTGACTACTGAGACTGTCGCAAAACTTGTTAATTGGATTTTGAGTTGTGGAAATGCACTCTCACAGTTTATTGTGGATAGTCAAGGTTTAAGGTAAATGTCTAGCATACATCACCAAAGACAAGAATATTGTTTCAAAAGAATCCTGAGCTTTCATTTTTATTAAAAATTACAAGGTAAAAAAAAAAAGAGTAAATAAAATAAATTATAATAATAATTTTAAAAAAATAATATACATGGAAATTGTCCACAATGAGATTAATTTCATTCATTTACAAAATATTTTAAAACTATTGAAAATTTGACACTATTTTCTGTAATTCAATTAAAAATAGCACACTAAAAACTAAAAAGTCAATCACTTTAAATGACACAAATTAAATCAGGCATCTCATTATAAACGCACAGCATAAAAAAATTGGCTAACACTTTATACAGGTGATGGAGATTTACTATTAATCACAGAACCGGCTTTACTGACGAGATGCGCATGACAATCACATGCAATAATATATCGTGCAGCCCTAATGTACAGAACTGTTATTATTCAACTATGCCAAGGTAAATACAATTTTCCATTCTATGGCACCTTTAAAAAAGCACTAACATTGTCCAATAACCAATATAGCACCAACATATTGTATATCCCTAATTTTGGTCTCCATATAAAACTCATGTGCTTCCTTAAGTGATAATCTATGAAATTTTTCATCTGTTTTATAATCTGCCATGCAAAATTCATCTGATCACTTGAAAGTAATACCACAAATCTCCTCAACAAGCCACGGCGAGAAACGAATTACGAGTCAGAGTTTATTACTTAGAGTTAAGGATTTGTTCAAATCTCTAACCTTAAGTATGAGCAAGAGTAATACAGAAGTTTGTCTCAAGCAGCACTAATAAATAATAACATCAATCCACCAGCCATCCAATAAATTATTAATATTCCCAGTTAGCCTAAGAGAGTTTTGTGAGGTGATCTTTCCACTGAGAACAGCATGCATGGGAACAGTAGTAACTGCAGACTCCTTAGGGAAACTCGGTGACATCAAGATAATAAGATCTCAGAGAGCAGAACTACATCAAAGAGCAGGAATGTTTCCCTGAGGTGCCTAAAATGAAAGGAAGACGGACCCTGTCAAGCTCAGGAAGGGCCGGAGGTCTGACAGTAGCCGACGTGCCAACATGCATGTGGGCCGAAGTGTATCACACTTCTGTCTTTAGGGGACAGCAGGTGTCAGCGTTTTTTTAATGCTCCTGTCAGAGAGGATTGTGGGAAGAATGGACGGCATTACACAAGCACTGCCAAAGGTACCAGAAATAAAAGAGGTGGCTACGGTGTCAAAGTTGAATAAGGTGCAATCAGTCTCCAGCAGCTGTTTAGCGGTGTAGGCGTACAATGCCTGTTTACATTGCCATGGGTTCAGTTTAGTTGTTGAGACTGGGATTGCGGATGGGGGGGGGGCTGACTGAAACAATGCAAAAAGCAGCTGCAAGACTTTCCACATGGAAATGAGGACACTAGCAACTCACTGCAGAACGATGATTGCAGATTTCGAAGCCAATATAACATTTCACTGACAAACAACTTCTATGAACACTTAAGCTAGGATGGAGTATCCGATGAACCAAAGCGAGCTGCAATAAAGATTAAGCGACAATTACAGTATAATAGCTTCTTGGAGAGATGAACATCTCTCTCTTTGACAGGAACATGGGTAGATCTAACTAATGACTAACCACAGAAAGCTCCTGCCAACTCTATCCAGAGTGTAAACAGATCAATTTAATGCAGAGGGGCATGCCGTGGGGTCTATGCACTTTTACATACTAAACTATTGTTCAAAAGCATGTAAACGCTGTGTCAGCACAGTCAGATATTTATGGAAACTTCATTATGAAGGTCCTCTTTGTGTTTTTCACCTGTTATGAGTTCAAGGCCACAAAGAGCTGGAGGTTTTTTAATAGTATATTAATTATCTATGAAACTGTAGTAGTGGCAGATCTTCTCTTCAGTATTATGATGTACATTTGAGTGAAACAGACTATCAAAAATTGTAGACCAGGACTTGTTTTAATCCATCGATTGTCGATTGGATGGAAGCAGATCTGAATGCCAGCCTGCAGTCGATTGTAAGAAAGTTTAAGTGGAATAAATGAATGGAGAAATCCAACATACGTCAGAGACATGTCTGTCGGAAGACTGAATTTTGACATTTTGATTAAAAAGTATGAGGTCAAAAAAAAAAATGTAAGCATTCGTTAGACCTATAACAAGCGTATAGAAAATATATTGGGTGAATTTTCATTTCATGCCAACTTAAGTAGTGATGCATATATTTTGATGTCACAAACATGACAAATTGTAAACAAATGGTTTTAGATAATTTAACCAGCAACACACCATAGAAACAAAATGGCTTCTACATTTAATTCATGTTTGATGTGGAAAATATGGTATTATTGTCTGTCAGCTGATTTTTCTTGTCTAATGGTGGTGACAAGTCAACAGATGGAGTTGAAAATCATTTTTAATTTTAAATACAATTTTTTATAATAATAATGTACATATGAAGTTGTTTTTAGCCCTGTTTTCTGTTCTGTCCCAGTGAAAAATCAGTGTAACAGTATGAGAAAAGTTCATCTGGATTGACTTAAGCAGTGCAAAAGCAAAAGCATTAAACTGTCCATAAAAGTCTTTTACAACTCTGGGTTATTTTATGGAGGGGCCAACTACTTAAACACATGTTCAACCTTAACTCAGATCAAGACAAAAGAGTTCAAGCACACAGAGTGTTTAAACAATGTACTCATTGTGTATCCAGCAACATAAACAAAAGGCAACAAACCAAAAGGCAACGTATTAGGCTATAAACCAACCAGCTCACATACAGGTTGAGCAGTCATGATGAGTATCGGTGTGAAATGCATATTTATCAGAAAACAAACTCACCAACTGAAACGTGCACAGAAATATAAGGGTGCACCGTCCGCTGCAGCAGCCCATTGTGTTAAACGCGATAATGAGATCCTGAATATATGAGACTATCAGCAGAAAGTCCTAAACAAACACAGAGAAGCGCGTCAGTCTCTGTCCGACACAAAGCGGCTCCGTTGCCATTGTGTCCAGCGGCGCTCAATGAAACACGCGTGGAAGTGTGGAGCTGATCTCTACTGTAGCGGGAGGAGTGTGTGAGACTCGGGTGTGAGACAGTGAGTGAAGTGCGAAGAAAGAGGGAGAGGAAGAAGAACAAGGGGGTAGATGGGGTAAGGGGCGGGGGTAGTAGGCGGGAGGGGGGGGGTGTATGTAAATCACAATGGCTTGGTTTCACACACACGGACACAGGCTGTGTGAATAAACCACGGTGCGTGTGTGTGTGTGTGTGTGTGTGTGTTGAGTCGAACCCAAGAAAAAAGCTGAAAAAATACCCAAGAACCACAGCATTCATGAAAATAACAACTTAAACCAAGCAAGAGCTGGTTGTCTGGTTTATTCTGGTCTCACAGACTGGCCAGTCAGCTGGTTTAGCTTTTTGGCCAACTGATATCTTTGCCTGACCAACTTGAAAGTGCCCAAACCCCTCTAAAACCAGCAAGCCGGGAGACTACCTTAGACTAGCAAACAAGCACAGAAACCATATCTAAAGATCACATCCCTGCTGTGCTGAGGGGGGAAAAAACATAAACCAGCCTACAGTGGTGTGCTGGTGTTATCTGGTTTAAGAGGGTCTCCTATGCTAAGAAGCTGAAAGTGCCCAAAAACCCCTCTAAAACCAGCCTTCACGATCAGCCCTGGAGGCCACATAAGACCAGCAAACAAGCACAGAAGCAATATCTAGAAACCACATCCTTCCTGAGGGGGAAAAACATAAAAAAGCCTACAATGGTGTGCTGGTTTTATCTGGTTGAAGAGGCTCTCCTATGCTAAGAAGCTGAAAGTGCCCAAAACCCCTCTAAAACCAGCCTTCGTGATCAACCCTGGAGACCACATAAGACCAGCAAACAAGCATAGAAGTCATATCTAGAGAACACATCCGTGCAATAAAAAAACAAACAAAAATGTAAACCAGCCTAAGATAGTGTGCTGGTCTTAAATGGTTTAAGAGGGTCTCCTATGCTAAGAAGCTGAAAGTGCCCAAAAACCCCTCTAAAACCAGCCTTCACGATCAGCCCTGGAGGCCACATAAGACCAGCAAACAAGCACAGAACCCATATCTAGAAACCACATCCTTGCTGAGGGGGGAAAACATAAACCATCCTACAATTGTGTGCTGGTTTTATCTGGTTGAAGAGGGTCTCCTATGCTAAGAAGCTGAAAGTGCCCAAAAGCCCCTCTAAAACCAGCCTTCGTGATCAGCCCTGGATGCCACATAAGACCAGCAAACAAGCATAGAAGCCATATCTAGAAACCACATCCTTCCTGAGGGGGGAAACATAAACCAGCCTACAATGGTGTGCTGGTGTTATCTGGTTGAAGAGGGTCTCCTATGCTAAGAAGCTGAAAGTGCACAAAAACCCCTCTAAAACCAGCCTTCGTGATCAACCCTGGAGACCACATAAGACCAGCAAACAAGCACAGAAACCATATCTAGAGAACACATCCTTGCAATAAAAAAACAAACAAAAACGTAAACCAGCCTAAGATAGTGTGCTGGTCTTTATTGGTTTAAGATGGTCTCCTATGCTAAGAAGCTGAAAGTGCCCAAAACCGCTCTAAAACCAGCCTTTGTGATCAACCCCAGAGACCACATAAGACCAGCAAACAAGCACAGAAGTCATATCTAGAGAACACATCCAATAAAAAACAAACAAAAATGTAAACCAGCCTAATTTAGTGTGCTGGTCTTAGATGGTTAAAGTTGGTTTCCCAGGCTATCCAGCTAAAAAAATGATGAGTAAAACCAACTGGTCCCCCTTGAGACCAGCAAAGATTAGTAAACTAGTTTTAGATTTTTTTTTTAGTTTGCACATTTTTTAACCAAGTCAACACATAATGGTTGTCAGTTTTACAATCTAACAACAACAACAACAACAAAACAGCATTAGGCTTAGGCAGGGGGTTACAGAACATTTTTAGATTCTTATTATAAGTGAAGATATATTTGATGTGATCTTTATCATTATTTATTTGTTTGTTGATTTATTTGACAGTGATGGTGAACTCCAGGTTCCCACAGTTTGCAGCAACAATGACTGCAGTAACTACAGGATTTATACTAATATAGGCTATACCTTTGATTATTTTTTTGCATCGTGTGTGGAGTGATAAATGGCATTGGCTGAGATATTTTATTATCACGAATGTTGGACGGCAAATGCAGTCTGTATCTACTGTTATTATAGTATAAAGGATGCACTGTGATTTTTTAGGTTGAAGGAACTAATGTTCGCCTCATTGAAGTCTATTATCAAATCCAAGGCGCCATCTGCTGGTCGCGTATCACAACTACATCCTACTTAGTTTTTTAAGATGAAAGCTGGTGTAAATTAGTGTTATTTGTCACTTTTGTCAATTTGTCAAAAACACAATTATCATCTTTCACCACAGTAACTTGTTAGCATAATATTTTCCTCACTATTTTTACTCTTTTTTACGGCTGACATTTAAATCTGCTGTATGAAAATGAGTTACTAGACAAATAAATGAGGAAATGCAGTCAGTGCAGAGCATAATGCAGGATTTATTCTTTGCCGATTTGACTGGTCTAATTTTTTGTTGCAGTTATACACATGCAATGGAAGACTATGGAGCAATATACACAATAACAAGCATAACTTTTTTATATAACTATTGTAAATGTTCAGTCTGTTCAGAGAGACACTGCATTGACTGATACATTCAACTGCCTAAAGCTATATTGCTCTTTCCCCCTTCATATTCAGATCCATATTTATTGACATGATAAACAAGGACTTCCATTGCCAAACCTCTGTAAATAATACACATTAACGATGGAATTAATCTTGATAATATCATTTGTTTTCTGCTAACCCTTGTCTTCTATCCATGACAGCTGTGGCTCTGTCTGTGCTGATCCATTATAGAAAAGCCGTTAAAAGAGGTTCCTCCCCCGTGCTGCTCTGCTCTTTCCTCTCTGAACATGAAGAAGAGTGATGAATCTTTTACAGGTTGAGGCTGTATTGCCATGGAACACTTCACTTCTCATTACATCACTGTAGCCTCTGTTTCCTCTCTTAAAAGCTTCCCTCCTCCCTGTCACAAACACACACACACACACACACACACACACACACACACACATGCACGCATGCTCAAACACAAACTGCTATAAATAGTTTTTGGTGATATTTTTAGATGAGAGAACTGCAGATACTGTTCTTTGAAGAACATTATTCTTTTGTAAATATTTAATTCGTATGAAGATTTTGTAGTAATTAACTAATAATTTAAGTAATTAAGTAATAATTTTGGTTTGCAAAATTGTATGAGACATTTGTGCACTGTTTGTTTGTTATCATCTTTTATTTATTTCAGTTTTATTCGTTTATTTTGTTTTTGTTTTTATTGACATTAAACATTATTCTCTTGTAAATGTTAAATTTTAATGCTAAAGATTATTTAAGAATATTAGTGATTTGCAAAATTTAATTAGACATCTGTACACTATTATTTGTTTGTTTTGGTTTGTTTTAGTATGTTTTCATTGAAGAATATTCTTTGGTAAATATATTATTTAATAAAATTAACAATGTTTTGCAAAATTTGATGAGATATTTGTACACTTTATTTGTTTGTTTTAATGGCCTGTTTCTTTGTTTGTTATGATGTTGTATTTATTTCATTAATTCGTTTTTGTTTTGTTTTAGTTTGTTACAAATTCCTTTGTAAATATTTTAATGTACAAAGATGATTTTTTAATATTAACAATGGCTTGCAAAATTTTGGGAGATATTTGTGCTTTATTCATTTATGCATCAGTTTGTTTGTTATCTTTTTTATTGTTTATTTGTTCATTTTTGTTTTGTTTTAGTTTGTCTTCTTTGAAAGACATTACTCTTTTTTAATATTAATTTTGTAACACTTTACTTAAAGCTTTTATGCATAATGCATTAAAAATGTTTTCATAATGTACAAAGTAATGCATTATATCTTTTCATAAATAATTGTAACCAAAATTAAAATGCATTATAATATTAGTAGTTTGTTTTACTATAGTAGTTTGTTTTATAATATTTGTTAGTTTGTAGTATTGTTTTTCATGTGTTTTAATGCATTATACTTTTTAAAGGTGTAATAACGAATATTAAAGTATGACAATGTATTATAACTGTAGTTTCAATTATCCATGAGATCATACAATGCATTATAAGGTGCATTACAAGGCATAAATAATGCATTAAAACGTTATAATGCATTATATATAAAGGCTTAGGTAAAGTGTTTCCATTCATTTTAATGTACAAAGATTTAATAAACAAATATTAACAATGAGTTGCAAATTTGATAAGGCATTCATTCATTCATTTTTATTTTTATTTATTTATTTTTTTACATTTTATACATTCATTTTTGGTTTGTTTTAGTATGTTTTTTCATTCTTTTGTGAAGTGATTTTTTAGCTTTACTTTCAAACACCTCAGCGTTGTGTCTCTGCACAGTCTCTTGCTTGCTTGCTCTGCTGGTGACCCACGCAAACACCAGCAATGGAGAGAAGGTCACACTGGGCTATATCAGTAAGAGTATCTGATGGGATCCTAGGGGTCCACTGCTCATCACCTCCCTTCAGTTAAAGTGTGTTGATGTGTGCTCTTCTAAAAGGGGGCTTGGGCCTTTCTATTGTACACTTTTCAAACCGCAAGACCTAATGCAGACTGACAGACCAGTTAGCAGACGAGACCTGTGCTATGAGCCAGACGTAAATAAGGACCACAATCAGACTCCAACAAAGACGGAGGAGTATAAAACCTGCCCACACACAAGCACAAGAGCACTCAGAGAAAGTGAGTTCCTCATTGATTGTTTCGGTGAAGACCCACAGTCATAAAAGAGCTGTGATACAGTAAGTCTATCTAGGCCAACTTTAAACACAGCCATGTCTATTTTAGTGGATGTTGCCCAAATACTATATGAATCACTACTGTATGTGCTTGTTTAAAATGTATTTATTATAAATTATTTTAACTAAAGAAGAGAATCTAAAGGAAATAAAATAAGATCATAAAGAAATAAAAAATAAAATAAATTATACATATTTTAGAGCTATTTAGATAACACTTTATATTAGAGTTACCATGTTATTTATGCTAAATTCAATATATCACAATAGCAATAACAATTTGTAGTTACGAGCTGCTTCAGAAAATAAGCACATTGTTCATTAGTCTTACCCACTTACTTGTACTGATTAATGCTGTAATTACATTGGTGCATGAACACTTATGTAAAGTGTGGCAGCTATTATTTGATTAAACTATTGATTTCTACAGTGCACATTACAAGAAAGGGTTATATCCAATGGAGGCAGTACAATACAATACAACTTTATTAATCCCAGAGGTGCAATTTAGTTTCAGGCATAACACAAGCAGACACTGAGACATGCTAGTGAAGAGCTAAAAGCCTCATGGTAAGAGTAAGAGAAATAACTGATTATAAATTAAATAATGTTCTACGAAATATACAGTGTTAATGAGATATAGAATATTTAATATAATGTGAAATATGCAATAATACATAGAGGAATAACAACCAGAACCAGAATAAGATATCAAATATATATGTGCAGTGTTAAAAGCTTCTGGTTCCTCAAATTCTGGCTGAGCAGTCAGCCTGTATTATTGGTGGGGTTAATGTTTTTTGTTTTTTTTTTGTTTTTTTGTCTTTCTGCAGGTTCACCAGTTGGTGGCGACTGCGAATGAATTTGTTCAACCCGATTTATTTAGAAATACTTATTCATTCAAGATCAAAACAGTGACTTTGAGTGAGTCATTGAATCATTTATTCAACCGATTTGTTAAAAAATGCTGATTCATTTAGTATTCGAAGCAATTTATGAGTGACTCATTGAATGATTCATTAAATTGCTTTCTTCAAAACACAGAATCCTTCAACAAAACACATGTACTGTGTGTTCGTTAGCAAAAACAAATTAACAGGTAATATTTTTCTCTAAAATGTAAGTTACTCAAAATTAACTTCTAGTTTATTGAACTGTTGTATAAAATCAGTATCATGCTGCCTCCTTATGACTCAGTACTTTCTTAGAAAAAGAAAAAGCCCCAAGTCGTCAGTGCTTAGAACATGACGTTATAAGTATTCAACTTCATTTTTAATCCAAAATGTAAGTAGGCTATAAAGGAGACCGGCCATGATGTTGATGTAAAGGCTATATGATCACAGTGGGAACCGTTTATGACTGACTGAATGAATGAATGAGTAAACGTGGTTTGGTAAAAAATATCAAACAATTGATATTTTTTTAGCCAACAGATATTGTAAATAGCCTAAGGAATGTTATGATAGCCTATTATGAACTTTGAAACGTGAGACAACTTGACATTTATGAAACATTCCGTTCACAAAGTGTACAGTTCAATCTTTAGGTTAAATTATTAGTCCACTTTTGCCTGAATGATTGTTTGTTTGCTTATTTATTGTTTGTATATAATAGGTAGGCTACTAGAAAAAAATATATAATACTGCAATTTACGTTTGAAGGTTTAAAGGTTTGTTTTGAACTAACTATATTTGAAAGCAACATTACAGAACCAGAAACACATTTGTGTAATTAGACTTTCAACGCCAAACCATATCCTGTGACAACTAGCCCCGCACTACCCAATATTTGAACGCAATGCATGTTAATCTTAAATCTTTCAGAACTGGGCCGATTTTATTTTCCAATGGGCGGCCCAATCGCGTTAGTGATGAATAGCATCATTTGTCCATTAGGTGGCGCTGATCGGACTCGCGCAGATGGAGGGATGAGTCTCATCACATGGTCCTTATGCCCGGAGAAAGTGAGCGATCATCGCAGCCTCTGCGCTCTCGAAACTCAATCAGAGTAGGCGGCACTGAGCGCGCTCCACAGCAGATGAACTGAGAGCACAAGACCAGCCATGATGCTCAGCCTGCAGCGGTGTGCGCCGGAGGAGAGCTGAGGAGCCGCGGTCATGCCGGAGAAGAGCGCACAGTAGAAGTCTCTCACTGAGGATGGCAGGGATGCTGCGCGCCGCATCACTCTTTCTGGCTCTGTGAAACGCACGGTAAGCGCGCTTCATCTTCCCTCACTCACCATGTCATCCGATGTTCAACTTTGAGCTCTTTTCTCCGGCATTTGGAGGCGTTTTACGTGTTCGGCTCGGTGGGGTGTTGAACAGAACTTTATGAGACTCTTATTAGCTTTGTCACTTTATATAACTATCGTTCTGTAAAGCCTAAATATGCCGTTTGGTTTCAGACTCTAGACGTTTCACAGACAATAGCAGCCTCAGTCCGTCTAAAACACGATTAGGGCTGTGCTGTATCTTTTTCAGTAGACTGGAGATCATTGAATGGTATTCTGAGCTCATATTGATGTTCTTATTGATTCTGTATTTTCTTGAGAGGGGTGGTGAAGAGGAAGATACAGTACTGAGAGTAAATTAATAAGGTAAAGATGCTTTAAAGTGTGTCCTGAATGAGCGTTTTGAAGTCTTGTCCTCTGCTACTGATAAAAAAAAAACTACCAAAAAGTACAATGGTACAACCTATTTTTCAGGATACCATGGTTCTGTCAAGCCATTTTTGGTACAATACCATAATTTGTTGGATATGCTGCATGGTGCTTCCATGTTTTTGGGATGGGACCATGTTATTTTGACATAACACCATGGTTTTATGTACATTTACCATGGTATTTTGAATATGTTCCATTTACTACCATCTCTTACAAAAAGTAATGTGGCAGTACCATGGTACAGGGATTGTAATACTATGGTACTTTGAAATATTTATACTTATTTCATTATATATAATGGTATCCACAGTACATCCAAGAATGTGCAAAAAACATTGTATTTTTTGTTGTACTGTCAAACGATTAATCGCGATTAATCGCATCAAAAATAAAAGTTTTTGTTTATGTAATATATGTATGTGAACTGTGTTTATTTATTATGTATATATAAATACACACACATTCAGTATATATTTAGAAAATATTTACACGTATATACATTTATATATTTTATATTATATATAAATATATTTAATACGTAAACATAACATATTTTTCATAAATATATATGCATGTGTTTGTATTTATATATACGTCACACTCATATATTATATAAACAAAAACTTTTATTTTGGATGCGAATAATCGCGATTAATCGTTTGACGGCACTAATTGTTTGAAAGTTATGTCTTTTTGGACATATTGCACGGTCATTTAGTATCTTGGTATGTACAGTATTAATAGTACTAATATGTAATAGTATTAATATCTGATGGCATTACTGCACCAAAGTTCTGTTTTTGTAAGGGATATTATTTAATGTGGTTAATATTATTCCAGTGAGTGTCATTTATTTTTTTGCACCTGTGATAAAGCAGCACCTTTCGTAGTGTCTGCAGTTTGGGAGCGCAATTAATGGTGTGATCCCTAAGTGTTAAGTTATTCCTCCTGGCCCAGCGGGATAGACTTTATTCAAGCAAGAAAGTGACTTAACACCGAGAGCTTATGCCCCCCAGTGCACGCTGACCGAGAAACTGCGCGAGTCTGTCCGATACAGTGAATATGGATGAATGAAATCCTCTTACACTGCAGCTCAAACTCACTGTGTGTGAGTGTATGAGAGAGATATGCTCTCTACTGAGGGCTTAGTGACTGATGAACTGTCTTTTGCACCTTATTGTGTCAACTGTGTTGAGTCTAATGTCATCAGCAGAAAAAAAATGTACATTTGATAATTAAGTTGCAGGATTATAGATTAAAACATGCTTGTCTAAAGCGCTAGGAAAGAAATCACCCATTCACATCTAATTTTGGTCAGTTTAATCGAGTCACAGCTTGTTCAGATAATTTACTTTCAATTTGTCATCATCCGTCCATCCTTATATGTCACTCAAAACTCAAAAACTCACAACTATTTTCCTGTAGAACACAAAGAATTATAAAAATATCAACAATGCTGATCGTCACTGATTTTCAAGTTCAGCGGCACAATATTTTTGATTGATTAAATAATGATTTGTTGTGAAATATAAACAACAACAACAATAATAATTGTGGTTTGTATCGTTATCTTGTGAAATACAAACAACAATATATAATAATACTAATAATAATTACAACTAATACTACTACTACTATTAAAAATAATAATAATATATATTTTTTTTTGTATTTCACAAGACATTGTAATTTCTTTAATAAAGGAAATTATTATTGTTATTATTGTAGTTTGTATTGTTGTCTCGTGAAATACCAACAACATGTTAATAATAATAATAATTATAATATAGTTTTTTGTATTTCACAAGAAATCATAATTTATTTAATAAATCAATTATGTACATACATACATACATACATACATATATATATATATATATATATATATTGTCTTGTGATTGTGAAATAATAATACTAATAATAATAATTATTATTATTATTATTCACTAAAAATCATAATTTGTTTCATAAATCAAAATTATTATTATTATTATTATTATTATTATTATTATGTTAGGTGTTAGGTGCTCTCAAATCAAATACTAGATACTAGTATTAAAAAACTAGTAAGTTGTTAAAACATTTTTTTCTTTGATCATATTTTTTGCCACACATAGGGTATCACGTAGACTAGGACTGCCACCAAAAGAAAATAAAAAATAAAAATTATATATATATATATATATATATATATATCAGTTAAGTGTTTGCAAGGTGAACGAACGGGTCAGTTTGTACGCAGTATATGCATTTGGTGTAGATGCTCTCCCACATGTGCAGTGCACAGACAGGGTTTAATATGCACGCCGTGCACTCCTGCCACCGTTGATGTCAAAGTAGATTCAGGATCAAGTAACACTCGTATACACTTCTGTATCTTAAGACAGACATGAGCTGAGAGAGAGAGAGAGAGAGAGAGAGAGAGAGAGAGAGAGAGAAATGAATAGTCCCTATGGATTAGAGTGGAATATGTGTGATGGAGGGTAGAGGGAGGGTTTAGTGCACCAGACACACTGACTGTATGAAAATCCCTTAATAATTAACACTACACAGGGCACGAGGATAGAGGAAGGGTACAAACGGATGGAAAACCACTGTGTACGTGACAATTACGCAGAGTGGTCAACATGTTAACTAGAACGAATGAATTCTACTGAGAAGTGTTGGGGGATCTCCCAAAATGAATGAAACATGAAGCTCTTTTTAAAGGCTCTTCAGTGTGTCACCTTAAAGAGATGGTACACCAAAAATGAAAACTTCATGTTGCTCTAAACCTGTATGATTAATATTCTTCTGTGAAACATAAAAAAGATATTTTGAGAGATTTGAAATGTTTTTTTTCCATGTGGAGGTCAAATGGTCCGGAAAACAGCAAAAAATAAATAAATAAATAATAAAAATAAAATATATATATGTATATATATTTAAAAAAAAATAAAAAAAATAAAATATATATATATATATATATATATATATATATATATATATTTTTTTTTTTTTTTTTTGTTACTCAGAAGAAAGCACGCCATACAGGTTTGGAATGACATGAGGTTTTCATTTTTTTCTAAATTTTTTTCTAAAAATAAATAAATAAAAATAAAAATAATATATATGCATATATATATATATATATATATATATATATATATATATATATATAAATTTTTTTTTTTTTTTTGTTACTCAGAAGAAAGCACGCCATACAGGTTTGGAATGACATGAGGTTTTCATTTTTTTCTAAATTTTTTTCTAAAAATAAATAAATAAAAATAAAAATAATATATATGCATATATATATATATATATATATATTTTTTTTTTTTGTGTTACTCCGAAGAAAGCACGCCATACAGGTTTGGAATGACATGAGGTTTTCATTTTTTTCTAAATTTTTTTCTAAAAATAAATAAAAAATAAAAATAAAAATAATATATATATATATATATATATATATATATATATATATATATATATTTTTTATTTATTTATTTTTTTTTTTTTGTGTTACTCCGAAGAAAGCACGCCATACAGGTTTGGAATGACATGAGGTTTTCATTTTTTTCTAAACTACTTCTTGAACTAACTCTTTTATTCTTTTGGGTTCTTGAGTGGACTACACTGTTGAGTTTGCGGTGCATTGTGCCATGAAGGACCTTCAGCATCCAAAGCACAAAAGGCTCCTTGCAGTGGAAAAACATACTCGATTTTACAGGCTCTTCAGATGCACACTCAAAAAAAATTAACATACACTTATTTCACTTATAAAGTCATACAGGTTTAAAATGAAATGATGAGTATCACTGAGATATTATGTATATTTTTGTAATGTTTTGAATTAGTTTTTTTTTTTCCGTTTTTTTTTTAATTCAAGTTTTATTAATTTTGCTTTAGTTTCTTTAGTTAAATTTTTTATTTCATATTTTCATTGTGCCATTGCCATTATATTTCATAATTCTGTCATATTTATTAGTTATTGGTATTTGTTTTAGAAATATATCTGTAGTTTTTATTCATTTTTATTTCAGTTTTAGTGTTAATTTTAGTATGTCAACTTAAAGCTGCAATCTGTAACTTTTTTGGTTAAAAATGATATGAAATCAATATTTGAGCAAGTACATTACCAGCCAGTATTCAAAACTATCGCTTTACTTTAGCCCGATTCACAACGGTTAGCTTATAATAATGTTTTCTAATTTGAGTGGTACGGGTAGGTTTTCGTGGGAAATTCGAGCATGCTGCTGCGTCATTAGGTCACGTCTGTAAACATAAAGAAGTTGTCCCGGCTAGTAGGCTATCACATGTGAGGATGATGCAGGTGACGGGTCGTTTATAGCCTTTTCTCACAGCAGCTAGAATAATTAAATGTGTCATTTTGATGGCGGATTGTAATCCAGAAAGGATTATGTGTTTATGAAACACGTGTGAATGAAATTAAATTAGATTACAGTTTTAATTGTGCTTCTGATTACAGATAGCCTGGGATTACACAAGTTTTTGTATTTTAAAGAAAACCAGTTCGAAGGAAGAATAATTTGCTTTTTGGGTTCAAAGAATTTCTTAATATGAAATTCGAATGGCATTTAGATTAGACTGTACAGAAATTGAAATCTACACGTTAATACACACTATGCTCATTGTCACGCAATGCTGATGTTGTTAACATTAATAATTTGAGAATAAAGTATAACAATAATAATAATTTGCACGGTTTGATGTGATATGAGCTGGTTAGATTTAATCACCGTTGGTAGCGTGATTTATGGTAATGCTTTTTTTCCTCAGTTGGTCAGAACAAACGTGGCAGACTTGTTACTTACTTGTTCAGATGGCAATATACGGTGAAAATTCTTATTTGGGTCATATATTCAAGATGTAGGCTAGAATCTGTGATTCCGAAGTACAGTATCCACACCGGTGCGTGACTGACTGCCACACATTCACTTCAAAACATTAGATTCATCCGCGCTGGAGCCGTACCTGAGCACAACCCCACGCACGGAAGATAATTCCGCACACAGCTGCAATTCCAGGTTTTCAAACAGAGAGGGCGACAAAGAGGCAAAATTTACGGACTGCAGCTTTAAACTAAATTAAAATGAGAAATGCTGAGGATGAAAAGTTATATATTATATATAATTTTCAGTAATTTTCATATATATATATTTTATTTTTTTTCCTAGTTAACATTTAATTTATTTCAAGTAACATTTTTTTATGGTTTTAGTTTTAGTTAACTATAATAACCCTGGGGTAAATTATGACAAAATGTTCATTTTATGGGAGAACTATCCCTTTAAATGATCTATAATAATGTTTATTAAAAAGGCAAAAATCATATATTTAGGATTTTAGATGTCCTAACCCCGGTTTCACAGACAAGGCTTAAGCCTAATGCCAGACTAAAATGTAAGTCTGAGCTGTTTCAACTGAAAGAAACTTGCTCTAATTGATCTTAAAATATATCAGTGCCTTTATTTTGTCTCAAAATGCACACCAGTAATGTTTTTTCTAAGGCACGTTTATAAAAATTACTTAAATGTCCTAATTGAACTATGGCCTAATCCTGGTTTATAGTCTAGCATAAGCCCTGTCTGTGAAACCGGGCCTTAATGTAATAGTTTATGAATAAAGCGTTGAAAAGAGCCTTAGCGGTGTGTCCCCTCTATTGTCTAAGGCGGCTATGGCCTTGCTATTAATAATTCAGAGCCATAATAAAACCATTTGATGCTGAAATTGTTTTAGGGTTTATAGTCAACATTAAATCAAAATTGACCATATTTACTTTTTTTATGCACGTCTCTGTTTTTATTATAATAATTCAAGACAGTATTTTAAAACGAAAACTGTCTTCATAAACATAGACCTGAAGTTATTCGGGAGTAAAATGTGTTTAATGCTTCTTTACTCTTGTTTTTCAAAAAGCAGGTTTCTATTCAGATCTAAAAATCATCCCACAAGCAAAAGAAAGCCTCATATGGTGCCATTTAGAATCCATTTTTCATAAGAGTCTATTGGTTTCTGGGTTTTTAGAGCACCAGTACACAGATGGCTTTCTTTCTGAAACTTTTGAAAAAGTTCTCCTGTGGTATCAGGTCGAAAAACCCTTCTGGTTCTAAAGGAACCTTTATTGTAAAGAGTGCAGGAGTGTTGTTATTCACAGCTGAACAAGAGCGACCTGCATGCGTTTGGTTCACTGACATTATCTTCTGTCTGCTGGGTGGAGAGGCAGTGACCCGAGGAACAGCCTCTCGTTGCATCGGGGATGACAGAAAGTGAGATTCATGTTGCTATTCCTCTCATCCAGGCAGACAGGAACCCCCCTCGCTCTCGATTTCTCATCACTGGCTATCATATGGTCAGGAAATAGGAGTGGGCTGCACCAAACTCAATAGGCATTTAAGCACTTAGGAGTATTTCGGGGCCTGTTGTGATACGCATTAGACTAACAGGCTTCATCCATAACACTACACAATATTGATTCATTTCCTCAGGGCGAAGGGCATAATAGCCTTTATCTATTTTCACTCCTTATCACCCTTGTTGCCTAATCACTTTGACTGTTTGCTGCCATTAAAGTGCTTAAAATGCCAACACCATAATCCCCGAAGGGTAGAAAAACTCTGTCAGTATAGGGATAAAGCATTTGTGGTGTGTATTCGACGTCATTGATGTAACAGCGACATGGACTTAGTGACATTTCACTCTGTGAAAGAGGTCATTGAAGTCACCTGTTTGCGATTATAATTGATAGTTCCTACTTCTGAATCAGACGTCTGTTGTCATAATGCTTCATATGATAACTATTAACCAGAAGAGGAAACGGTGGACTTGTGTAGAGACAGATAGGACACTGGGTTTTCCCCAGTCTGAAGGAACTTTTGTAAGTGGTCGCAGCTAATGCGTATTGACCTATTTTTTCTGAGGATGGTCTGAGATCAGCTTTCCATGTCCTCTTTTGGCTCACGCTGAGTCCTGGTTTCTGTAGCTCACTATGGTAGTGCGCAACAGGAAAAGTGCAGCATGCCTGTGAGCTGCAGAGCATCCGCCTAGAAAACGCAGCAAACACAGCCGCAGATCTGAGAGAGAGGTTAAAGTGAAAAGAGGAAGAGATTTTGCTGGTTGTGGAACATAGTTGACTAGGCCTAAAGCTTGCTCTCAACTGGTTTTGCTTTTGGGCCAAGATTCTTCAAGTGGCGACCCAACACCAATACCAAAATTGTTCAGCGCACAAAATATAAAAAAATCTCAGAAACTGCATTGCAATGTGTTGATAATAATAATATAGTATTCATATATAATAAAAACAAAAACAATAACTAAATATTACAATAAATATTAAGTAAAAATAAGAATTAAATATTAATAAAAATAATAATACACTTGCTTTAAACATTTATGCATATGCAAATGTTTTTGTCAATGTGTGGCAAAAGCATGTTTTTCTTTTTCTATGGCAGCAACAAAGCTCAATACTCTAGGGGGCGCTAGAGGGCACATTGACAGTTTAAGTAACTTAGGGTATGGTTCATAACAACAATGTACTAAAAAAAAGAAAAGTTTCTTTCTTTTGAAAAGTTTGACTTAGTGCTGGGCAATATACCAGTTCAAATGGCTAACTGCCACAGACAGCGTCGTGAATTAAGAGGAGATCCCTGTTAACTGCATACACTTCTGACTAATGGTTAGAGAACTATTAATAAAACACAACTAATTCTTTAACTATAGCAGGCAGAGCAAGATCACTGTTCACGGTGTGCGAAATATTGGAAGAAAATCCTAAATAATGAATTGGGGTTTGTCTTCAGAAAAGTTTAGATGGTATTTCTTTTCATCTTACCTCCATTTAATGCATATTAATGTAGTATTTAAAAGTGCAGCGCTGCTTTGTTTACAGCGCTAACCAAGGAAACGTTCTATCGCTGCTGTTCCATAAGCGCCACCTGCTGGCAGAGAGTGAATTTGCTTCTCATTCAGCCTGTCTGCTGTTTCTGTTTCATGGAGATATTTTTTATGTACGATTATTTCACAAAGCTAAGGTCAGACCATTCTGTTTTTGCTTTACATTTTGAAATGATACTATTCTAATTTCCATCAAAACTGCTCATACTATAATGTAGCAAGTTTGTTTGGATCATTGATTAAAATGCAGTGGTTCTGTTTAATGCATTTTGATTCATATAAAGGCCCAGTCAGGGAAAAACTGTGATAAACCGTGAAACCACCAGAATCCTAATCCACTAATTTCACATACAGATGACAATGTCGTCGAAACAATCCCGTTCACACGGATCCGCAAAAATGACTGATCATTCATGCCAGACCAGTAGATGGCGATATCACTTTGTAAAGAAACACTACACACCTGCACACGTAGCCCTAGACTGAACACGTAATGCGTATGACGTTTTCACAAATTTGCATTTTTGTAGTTTACATGGATAACGGTATCATTTTCAAAAACTTGCACTTTTAAAACTCTTTTCAAAAGTTTGTTTTCAGGCCCCCAAAACACTGTTGTCATATAAATGAAAGTTTTCTGTTTTTAGTTGAAAACAGTGTCGTGTATATGAGTTCGTATATATGAGTTAGGAAGCATTCAAGTCAGTTTGGTCAAAGCAAGCTGTACCTTTTAAAAAAAACCTTGAAAATGATGAATAAAGAATGTGCATTGGGTGAGCTTTTGCTTTTTTATGGCTTTATTCAGTTTTGAAGGTACTGCAAATCGAATCGTTATATATGGTTTTAATAAATTGAGAAAAAAATCACTCATTTGAACTAATTTACCATTAACAGAGATGCTGCATTAATTGCATCCAATGTTTTCTCACTGACACTGCATTATCCCTAAACGTATGTCCCACAATGCACTGCTCCACTGCTATAGACACCAATTGAGAAATTGACACATTTACTAGATCAGCTTGATAATTTTAGCAGATTCTGTCGATTTTGTCGACCCCTTACATTTAAGCACTGTAGTACTAATATAAGATGTTCCGCTCACCGTTGCATGCAAAAACAACAGGATGTATGACATAGAAACAGTCTATGAATAAATCGAGTGTCTGGTTTCTATTTTGTAATGAAAATGCAGTTGAATGGAACCATGGAGACCGAGATCAAGACATTGCAATGTTTATTTATAGTTTATTTACAATCACAATCTCTGTGCCATCGCCTTGGCAAACGGCAACAGCATCCTTATCAAAACAACACCTACATGTTGTTGTGAGTCGCAACAGTCTGCAGTTTGCCAGGAGGTGAAAGAGTGAGACGGAGAGCGGTAGGAAATCAGTTGTGGTAGTTCAAAGAATCTGTGGTCTTACATATGAAGAAACACACGCTGACACGCAGGAACACGCTCACACACATGCGCGCGCACTCTTGCTGTGCTGTCCCCTTTTACTAGTGTGTCATGTGAAGCAACGGCAGACACCAGTGCAAGTCTATTTTTAGCAAGTGCCTGCAAGACGCAAGCACATATGATATGTTAAATGCCGCTCAGCGGAAGAGCAGTGTTAGCTATCTTTGCATCTTGTTGCATTATCATAAACGAGACATGAATGTAACATATAGGTCAATATTTTGAATAGTAGTAGGAATGTTCTGTATGATATATGTGTCTGTTTTTATGCACTTGCAGAATGTGCAGACTGGAGGGTTTGAGTTAGCTATGCTGCTTGTGTGTGATGCTTTTTCATGAATACTGTACAAATTGGTGTCCTGTTACTTTTCTAATAAGCATTAGAAGCACAAATTATGTTTTTGTTTTTTTTTTGTAATAGCTATTAGATATGGTAGGCTAAATGCTGTCCAACAGAAAATTAAGCTAGCATGAACTGTAGATATTAAACACATTAAATTTCAGTATTACTGTAAAATGCTGATTTTGGCTACTAGAAATCTTGAACTGTATCCATCAAATAAAATAAACGCCAAAGTTGTATTGATATGCAGTGTTGTGTTATTTTAATATTGGTTATATACTGCACTGAAAAAAAATGGAGTAAGACTTACTTTGAAACAATTTTCACTCAGAAATTGCTAGTAAATTTTGTAAAAAAAAAATATAACAATAAAAAAGGCAAGTAACACTGAATTTAAACTTGAAATTTTTAGAACGACTGAAATAAAATATCCCAATAATCTTTGTTTTATTTACAGGTGTTAAAAATTATTACAATTATTTAAAAAAAAAATATAATGTGTATTATAGTATTTGTTAATATTAGCTTTTATTTTTATATTTTCAGTTAATAGTAATTCAGTTAATGTGCTTTTGTCATGTTTATTAGTTTAAAATGATAGTGTATAATCTATTAAAGGGGTCGTCGGTTGCCCATTTTCCACAAGTTGATATGATTCTTTAGAGTCTTAATGAAGTCTATAACATACTTTGGTTCAAATTTCTCAATGGTAGTGTAAAAAACACCATTTTTACCTTGTTAAAAACAGCAAGCCGTTTTAGCCCATGTTGCTTTAAATGCTAATAAGCTCTGCTCACTATTAACATCTATTCATAAATTATATATATATATATATATATATACACATATAGAGGGGCAGCTGTGGCCTAATGGTTAGAGAGTTGGATTTGTAACCCAAAGGTTGCAGGTTTGAGTCCCAGGTCCGGCAGGGATTGTTGCTGGGGGGAGTGAATAACCAGCACTCTTTCCACCTTCAATACCACGACTGAGGTGAGACCCTTGAGCAAGCCACTGAACCCCCAACTGCTCCCTGGGCGCCGCAGCATTGGCTGCCCACTGCTCCGGGTGTATGTTCACTACTGTGTGCATGAACTTGGATGGGTTAAATGCAGAGGACAAATTCCGAGTATGGGTCACCATACTTGGCCACACACCACTATTTTTTTTTATTTATGTTTTTTATATATATATATACATACACTGTATATTATTTTATAATATTTCAGTTTTAATTGTGGTAATTTTACTTCAGTTTAAATGTATTTATTTAATATTATTTTTCATTTATAAGTTTTTTTTTTATTTATATTTCATTCCAGCTTTATTTCAGTTACTGAAAAATGGAAACTACTGTTTTAGTTTTAGTTAACAATAACAACACTGATATTCAATGCAATGCAATGTAAAAACTAACTAACTAGCTAAAAAAAAACTAAATAAATAAATATAAAATAAATATTAACTCATTTTAGGTACCAGTAGCCTAATATTTAGCTGTGACCCACATTTTCTATACAACTCTTACCTCATGATTTCTCACCATTACCAAAAAAAATAAATAAATAAAAGTAATGCTTAAAATTGTGGAACCCAAGAAGTGACATAAGCTAATTCATCTTGGTGGGAAGATTTTTATTTTTTTTTACAAATATTGCATTGTTGACTGCAACACTGCTCAACCACCATCATAGTTATTATAAAAAAAATTATCAAGCAAATATTTTCTTTATTCCAAAGTTTCCAAAATCAGCTAGTCCCTTCTGAGTGACATCTTAATCGGCTAAATTGGTAACCGTTACTCATTCTGCCATATTAGTTTTTAACTAGTGTCCATTTTAATTTTAATGTATATTTAATGTTTATTTCTAGAAAATGACAGAATCACAACAAATCATAACATAAACCAGGGATTCAAATTGTATCCCAAGTTATATAATGAATTTTAATAATGAATAAAAAAATAAGTTCATAAAATATTTAGCATGACCACCTGCGGTTGACAATCTCAGCACCTTTTTTAAGTATTTAGCTGTTTTTTTTTGCAGTCATATTTTACACCCTACTCGTGGAATGAGCCTAATATAGGTATTAGACTCTCAAAGAAAGCTTTTTATTCCCCAGTATAGCAGGTGAGGCTTGTGCTAAAGTGATTGGAGGATGAGAGAGAGCTCTATTTCGGGAGTTTTCTTTGTTGAATTAATTTTGCTTATTTATGCATGCACCTCCACATGAAAGCATCCCGCGGTCCCTAGTGGAACTGATGAGTTGTGGAATGAGAGGAGTTTTAGCTCTTTCTTTCTCGCTCCCGCTCTCTGTCTGATTCACTTCCCTCACATCTTCTGTTCTTTCTACCCATTTTTCCTTCTCTCTTTCTTTGCAGATGAATGGAAAGGTCACTAAAGTGTTTATTCCCAGCGCGATTGCGCTTTATTGAACGTGACGAATAGCTTCGTGTCGTATCGATTCCTCTGATCAATAGGTAGAGAGTTCGGAGAACTACAGAGGACTCTAATGAGATTGTTAGTAACCCAATTAGCTGCAAAAAACAGCTTATGAATTATGCAAGGCATTATGCTTGGCTGCCATATCAAAAATAAACTAAACACATTATTATCAACCTGATTAGTGGTGAGCAAGGTCAATGAATGTCAGTCTTCATGATTAGTTTCATGACTTCGAATGCGGCTCGACCTTCATCGTATTTTGAGCTAAACAATAAATTCTGTCTGTCCAATCAATGACTTTACATTGCCTTGTAAGGAGAGAAATGATATATTAAATCGATAGACACTTTTATTTGAAATAGACATGATTTTTAATATATAAAAGCATTTGGTTAGTGAATAAGATGAGGTTGTGCAACTGTTTAGTGCATTCGGCTCAGAGTGAGAAAAGATGGATGGACAGATGAGCGGTTGGTCAAATTCGACTGGGACTACATTTTTCATAACTCTGTCAGGCGTAAACCTGCTCCGGCTTTCAAGCTGCATAAAATCAATGAGTGCACCATTAACCTACGATTGCACCGGTTCACTCCACCGCTGCCCCCCATAGTTCATGACCGCATGCGAAAAAGACAAACAGATCCAGAGCAGTTTGTGTTTAGTAACAAATATAGAAGGAAAATCAGAGAAACACACATATCGCTTTAGAAATATCTTAACTCTACATATTCTGCATGCTTACTGACTGCTGCTATGAAACTGAATAATTTCTGTTTTGAAATCTCACATTACACTGGAAATAGATCTTAGAGGAATATTCTGGGCTATTTACAGCTTCAGCGTCTTAAATATAAACTTCAATGTACAGCATTTTTCAGGTTGCTCGCTTTCTTAAAGTTATACTCTGGGTTGAGTTCAAGTTGAGCTCAGTCGACAGCAATCTGTAAATGATAAAATGTTCACTTTTAACACTAGTGTAGTGTGGCAAAAAGACATAAAGAGTGTGAAGAAAATGCTTACTAACCTTTTCTGTGTAAAGTTGTATCCAAACTTTGTTGACACAACAAAATAAAGGCCTAAAACAATGGCAAAAATTAAAAAGAGCAACTTTACAGCTTAAATAATACAGAAATTTACTTCATTTACTTCCATTTTAAGAGCCTCCCCGTATAAACTTTACATTTTTATTTTAATCCAGAATGATCCGATTGGAAACACAGTACAGCAAACTGATTTATTCAGTTTTTAAAATGGTGTTTTAAACTTTTTTTAAAAGTACTTTTTTAAAAAAAGATTTTCTTCTAAAAATACTTATAGGATTTCTTAAAATACTAATTTTTAGGTGAGAAATATAAATCATTTTAACATTTACACACACAAAAATAAAATGTATATTTTTTAATTAAATTAAATTAATAAATATATGTATACGATTATAGATTGTTATTTAATGTCTAAAATATATTATGCTTTTTTATATTACAAAATATATCAGAAATTAATATTTACAAATTTATTTTACAAAATAAAAAAATAAATATATATATAACATTATATGATTATATATATATATATATATGTTTACTTTTAATTAATGTAAATTAAATTAATAAAATATAGGTATACAATTATAGATTTTTATTTGATTTATTTAATTTTATTTAATTTTTTTAAACAAAACGTAAAAAATAAATATGCATATAATATTATATGATAATCTTAACTACCTTATCTACAACAGTTGTCTACTACTATTATTTCCGTTGTAAGAACTTCACCATTTATTGCTCTTGAAAACAATGAACGAGTCAAAATTCATATATTGTATATTATTCATATATAATATTTTTGATAACCATTGTGTCAAATGCTGTCAACTGAACTTAACTTGTAATTGAGCCCTACATATTCCTTTAAGACAAATGATCTTTGAAATAATGCACTTACAACGTTAGTCAATGGGTTTGGAGGTTTAGATGCAGAAATGAGGATCCTCTCTAGCTCTTATATGAATCAGTTAATAATGAAGTGTTATTTGAGCTGTAAAGTTGTCTAAATCATCTTTTCCTAGTCTGAGAAACTTTTGGTTAGACATATGCATAAACATGAGGTTGAAAATGAACCGGAATATGCTTTTAAGAACAAAGCTTTATTCCAAAAATCAAAATCTTTTTGAGGCTCGAGGTCTGATGGATTTTTAGTGGGGGATTATTAAAGAAGCTCCCTTTGTCTTTTTTCTGCATACTGTACACTTCAAACGTCTCACACGGCTGTTATATATTATTCATGTGAGAATTATGTAACGGTGCCTACGTTGTGAAATGTCATAGAAGATTCAGAGGAGTTTGTTAGGCATCAGGTTCACAGATCTGATGGTGGATGGAAAAGACAGTTACACTTTATACTGCCGTAGACAATCAAGCGTCATTCTGCTTTGTTCTCCCGCTGGAGCAAGAGTTGTGGAGCGGTGTGTTTTATGTGTTTGATCACGATGTGTCCCGGTTGCAGTGGTGTGTGGGTGTGGGTTCGTGCGCTGATGTGGAGGCAGGGTGGAGGTTGCCTGCACCTTTGCAGAAGAAGGTGGAAAGTGGGTGAGTCATCCAAAATTAAACCACAAAAGCAAGAGCAGATTTGTGCGCTCTGGGGCTGCACACACACTCACACACCTGATAATGCAGGTTAATTAATGATTAACCTGCCGTTTTATGCAATAATGAAATACCGTTTACCTAAATGAAGAAATTCTGAATCATAAAACAGGTCAGACGACTGTCCAGCTAACCCCTGATCATTCAAACAAATAGTGTATAATCGATTGATTCACTATTTATTCCTATTTTGATTTGATTCAAAAGCAATGTTTTATTCAGAACAATTCAGTTTAGACTAAAGTACAGCAGACTGATTCAGTAACTTTTTTGAAAAATAATGTTCTCAAGTGAGAAAAAGAAAGTTTTTAAACAGGTAAGAAATAGAAACAGAAAACAAAAATATTTAAATGTATAATTAGGCTATTATTGTATATATATACATATATATACATACATATACATACACACATAAACATTCAAAATCCTAAAAACATTATAACATTAAATATGTAGCAATATCAATTATTTATTATATTTTTATAATTATTTATTATAAAAGATTATTTATTTAATATTACAGAAATCATATGTATAAAAAAATTTAAATAATGTATAAATATATACCCCAAAAATGTTTCTGTATAATTTTAATGAACTAAAAATATATAATTTAAAATAAAAATATGTATATATTAATTTGTATATGTGAATATATAAATAAAATTATATATATATATAAACATTCAAAATCCTAAAAACATTATATAACATTAAATATGTAGCAATATCAATTATTTATAAAAAAAAATTATAATTACTTTTTATAAAAATTATTTATTTAATATTACAGAAATCATATGTATACAAAATTTAAATAATGTATAAATATATACACAAAAAAATTTAATGTATAATTTTAATGAAATAAAAATATGTAATTTAAAATAACAATATGTATATATTAATTTGTTTATGTGAATATATAAATATAATTATATATATATATATATATATATATATAAATTAATATAAATTTAGTTTAAAAAAATAAAAATAGTGTTTTTAATATTGTTATTTTAAAATATTATTATGTTTTATTTGATCATTATATTATATTATATTATATTATATTATATTATATAAAACACTAACGATTCATTATTTGAACATTTTCCTGTGTAGGATCTGTGTCAGTCAATTAACAGGATTTTTAATCAACGCTTTGAACAACGTATGAATCGTTTACCATCGTCAGATTTCTTGTTCCTCACAGGACGTCTTATCATCTGTCATATCGCAGAGCTGAGAGTAGAGTAAAGGCGGTCAGCTTCTGAGGTGACCCCGTCAAAGTCACAGAACAGAAGACGTGTCTGTCAGTGGCTGCTGTTGCTTTGCACACTGGGGCCGTGGAGTCTGTCTGCGCACTGATCAAGAGAAGTGTCGCCCAGTGGAAAAGAGCAGGGTGTGTTTCTCCGTCTGAAATACAGGGCATGGAGACAGAAAGAGAGATGAAATGAGTAAAAGAGCATTTGTAGCATGGGATTGGTTCTTTCTGCCTGCGTGGATGGCTGTTTTAGCACTCAGATTGCTTTCCGACGTCTGAGCTCTCCTCAGGGAAATATAGGGACGCAGAATCAGCGTATGAAGGAGAGCGGACACTGAGCGGCCTGATGGATTGGCTTGTGAGATGTGTCTCACTGTCTCTTTTTTTTTTTTTGAAGGGGGATGTGCGTGAAGCCGGGGCGGGGCACTAACGTTTATAAAGCAATATGACTTTGGGAAACCCCAGAGGTGTTGTCAGGCTGTGAAAAATGTCGTTAGTCGCAAGCGCATTAGTGAGACCGGCAGATTCTTAGTGAGCGGTATAATGTGTCTCTCAGGTTAAAGGATTGGTTTACCCATAACTTGCGTTTTGTATTTACATTGCTCCAAACCCATATGACTTCTATTCATGTTTGAAACACAAATGAAGATATTTTTAATTAAACATGAGAGGTTTCTGTCTCTTCATTGAAAGTCTGTTCCACCAAATGCTTCTAAAACTTTATAAAGACATCTTTAAAGTAATCTACATGAATCGAGAGGTTTAATCACAAGTTATCTGCAGAGACCTGATTACTTTATATGATGGACAGATTTAATTTAGCCTTTTATTCACAAACAAATATTGATCGGTGCATGCACATAGAGCTCATCAGATATGGTAAACACACTCAGAAAAAGGTACAAAAGCTGTTACCTTTTTTAAAAAAGTACACTTTTGTACCTTATGTACCCCTAAAAGATTCTTCATTAGTACCTTAAAGCTACATATTAATACCTAAAGAGTAATATTAGTACCTAAATGGTACATATTAGTACCTTTTGAAAGGGTAACACTCTGAGAAAAAAAGGTACAAAAGCTGTCTCTTTAAAAGATACACTTCTGTACCTTATTTACCTCTAAAGGTGTTTATTAGTAACTTGCAGGTACATATTAGCACTTTAAAAGCAGGCCTACATATTAGTACCTAATTAGTATATAGAAGTACCTTTTGAAAAGGTACTGCCCCAGTGACAGCTTTTGTAACTTTTCTCTGAGATTTCACAGAAGTTCAAACATGTGAGATTTAAGGGTTTATGGGTTTGGGTCAACATAAGGGTGAGTAAATGATTAATTTTTTAGAAGAACTATCTGTTTAAGTTGTCGTTCCCTGAAAATGAGTGATCTGTTAATTGCTATCATATTGAGTCAATGACTACGTTTACATGCGCACGAATAATGCGATTATTTCCAATAATCAGAGTAAGGACTTAATCGCATTTTGATGTTTACATGTCAAGAGCAAAGCTCTTACTCCCGTTTACATGCAATTTCCATTATTCTTATTACTCGCTAAGAATTGTGGTTAATTTTTTTACTGCCATTATTCACATACCCCACTGGACAGCACAAATGATGGACTCAGAAAGAGCAGGTGTGTTACTGGCCGCTGTTTTAATTTATTTACGTCTAATGCATAATGATTTTGTATGGCTGTATTCCACGCTTTTTCGGCGCCATAGAAATGTGATGGAATTTATTTGCCTATACGCTGCCGTCGCGTTCTTCTCGCTGTTTCTGGATGAGGGTAAGGAACAGAGACTGCTGGCAGCTAGTTGTGTTTTCCCCAGAATGCGATGCTTTCTTCCCCGCCATCGTTTCTTATGCTGCATTCACGTGCTATCGGAATTATCGTAAATATGAGCTGGACATGAACGGCCTTAGAGAGGCCTTATATTGCTAATTTCTGACGAGGAGACTCGTACTTACGATAATTCCGATAGCACGTGAATGCAGCATAATCTCCGTATTATTACAGGTGCGTGTCACGTTATTCATGTTTGTCACAAGCGCATGCGCACTTTGGTCAGAGCGGCAATACTGCGATTAATGTGTTTACATGCCTGTATATTTCGATTAAAATCGGCGTACGCCACCTGTGTTAATACGATTATGCTTGCTGCGATTATGAGCTTAATCGCATTATTTAAATCGAAGTATTGCGTTTACATGAGGTAAAGATTAATCGCAATATTGTCAAAATCTCATTATAATCGCATTAAGAGGGTCCATGTAAACGCACTCAATGAGTTGATTAACTGGAATGATTCAGACTGATTTTGTGAACTGACTTAAATGAATCAAATAATACTTTGACAAAAATCTGACTCAAAAGAATGATTCTTTCATAACATGAATGATTCTCTAATTTCAGTGAAATTTTGGTTCGTTCCTCACAAAAATTTCAGATGACCTGGAATATAGCGCTCAAGTGGTTTTTGACATTTTATGGTGATTTTGAATCCTTTTTGAAGCCTGAAAGCTTCAGTACCTATTTATTAGCTGCGTCCCAAATGACACACTAAACACTTATAATGCACTAATGCACTTATACACTCTGTACTTATGCACTCTGTACTTAACCATGTAGTGTATGAATTATATAAGGTTATTTGGTCATTCATAAACGGAGTCTGATAGCCCCTCCCCCTTCGCTATGTAATTAAAGCTGTGACAGTTGAGTGCATGAAGTTTTCAACACTACACACTTCGTTTTCCAGTTATTTAAGTGCATGATTCGGGTATTTAAAGTGCACTTGTTCTTTTGGAAAGTTCAGTGTGAACACACTACTCGCACTATTTATACTAAAAAACGTCAGAGAACAGCGCATAAGTACGCAATTTGGGACGCACCTATTGTAATTGCTTAAAAAAGAAAGACTGATATAATTCTTTCAAATACTCCTTGTGAAAGGACTCTCCTGCTTTAGACTGCCATGCACCACCTTGGTACTTGCTTGGAGCTTGTGAAATAGGATGGAGGGTTAGAGAGAAGATCAGATGAGAGTGGTTTGGGATCTGGGTTGCGTGTCTAACCTCGAGATGGACCAATCCAGTAGCAGGAAAATGATCGCAACAGTTTTTATCACCTCTATTCTCTTGAGTAACGCAACCCAATCATAGGTTTTCTAGGACATCTGTCTCACAAGTGTCTCTGGATAAAAGAGCCTTTCTCTTGGAAAAAGTATTTGCTAAATACTAAATACTACCACTGTTGCAATTTGACAAACTGTAACAGTTCACATTTTTAATGTCAAGTTTATGGGCAGGTAAACATAAAATTTGGTATAATTCTAAAATCTAAGTCTTGGATCAGTACGTTTTTTATTTATTTATTTATTTAAAGAAATGTATAGTTTTGTAAGTTGATCTAAAGCGACAGTAAAGACACAGTAACGACAACTTCATCAAAGAATCACTGTTTCCACAAAAGTATGAAGCAAGCAGCACAACTGTTTTAACATTGATGATAATAATAAATGTTTCCTGAGCAGCTAATTAGCATATTAAATTGATTTCTGAAGGAACATGTGACACTGAAGACTGGAGTAATGATGCTGAAAATTCAGCTTTGAATCACATGAATAAATTATATGTTAAAATATATTCAAATAGAAAACACTTACACAATATTTCACAATATTACTGTATTTTTGATCAAATAAATGTCTTGTTGAGTATAAGATACTTCTTTAAAAAAAATTGTAACGATGTGTTTATTTATACTTGCTCAACTATCCTGCAAAAATTTGATGGCATGAACCTTGCAAACATTGCCAAATTCAGCGACTAGATCTTCTTTTGAAGCGCTAAATGTAGTAGCTTCTGCCACCTTGTAAACAGAAGTTTATTTCCCGGTGGACTGATAAAAACCTGTGCTCCCTGACTCCTGGAAATTGCATAAAGCAGTCAGTCAGATCAGAACTCACTCTTGCCACCGATGTGTACAATCTGCAGCCTGTCAGCGAACGGTTTGTGGGCGGCCTATGGATGTGCCATCTGAGGGCAAAACTTGGTCAGATTGGGCATAATGTGTCTAATGTGACCAAATGCACATTTAGTGTTTACATATTCCTTATTTCCCACATCTTATTTGGTTTATACAGCTTTTATGTTATCAAACGTTTTGTGCCAGTTGGTACAGGTGCTTAAAACACTGCGTTCTGGATTAATGTGCTTCTGATAATCCCAATCCTGTAACTTCCCGACCCGGAAGCTAGCAGTGAGTCTACAGCAGATCTGAGCATGATGGATGATGTAGTCCAAAATCTGTTGAGCTTCCTGCTTCTCTTCCCCATTTTCTGAGAGCTGGGTATTTCTTGTTTCACAGCAGTTGTGAGTACAGAGGAGAAGCAATGAATTATTAAATGTGCTGCGTTTGAGCAGAAATAGAAACCTGCCTTCAGAAGTGTGAAAATATTGCTCATCAACAGGGAAAAGGATGCATTGTTTTGTATTAAAGAAACTCTACAGTGTATGCTGCTAATCTACAGTAGGGGCTTGTGAAAAAGGTTCTTGACAATAATCCATCCATCTATCCAGTCATAGTATTGTGATTACATCTGAATAACTTTAACCTATGCATATCATCAATTTATTTATTTATTTATTTATAAAAATGCTTTACTTTAGTTTCTTTTTTCATTAAAAAATCTTAAAACTTAAATTTAAATAAAATATTACTCATATTTTACATTATTTATCTTATGATTTTTAACAAAATTTAGTTTAAATTAGTTGTTTTTTTTGCTTCTTCATTTTAAAATGTAATCTTTACAGTTTTAATGTTACACTTTTATTTACATTTATTTTATTTAAAAAATATAATATATATATATAAAAACATATAAAATATGTAAAATTTTAAGTTTAAAGTTTTAGTATATTTATTGTTTTTTTTCATTTTAAAATAAAATTTGTATATTTTATTTTTACAATATGAATTTTTGCCTGAATTTAAAGGAATTTTATGAATGAATTATAAAATTAATGATGTAAATTCATTTATTCTTTCTTGTTTTACAATGTTAAGCTTTTTGCTTTTATTTCTGAAATCTAAAAAAAGAATTTACTACTTTTGATTAGAGAGATAGCCTGCTTTAAAACAAATAAACAGAAAACTTTGTTGCTTTCTCATTTTTATTACATTTTCAAATTCTCTCATTTATTTGTAATTTATATTTTGTACATTTTTCATAAAAATAATCATTTAAATATTTTATTATTATTATTTTCTTTATTATTATATTATTGTGTTATTTGATTTATTATATATTTAAATAATTGTATTATTTTTTAAATCATTTTAAAATATATTCATTTAAAATTTAAATAAAAATACATTTTAAAAATGTACATTTTTTTAATTCTATTAAAATTTGATGTTTAAAATGTCATTTATTCTCTGCTTTTTAATTTTGAAACTTTGAATTGTAACATTTAGTTCAGTTTCCATTTGCTTCTGATTCTTATTCTTATAAATATATACTTTTAAAGAGTGAACAGAAAATTATCGCAAGTGAGAGTGGCAAATAGGATTGGGATTCGAACCTTTGTCAGTCTTTGTGCACTACATCTCATGGTTTCAACTACTGCACCACATCTCCTAATGATTCTTTTCTACTCTAAAACAGTTTTCAACTCTAAAACTATTTCTTTTCTACTCTAAATCACATACATAGCAAGTGTTGATGGAATTTAAACTACTGATGGCCATTTTTATGACTTATTTATTATTGATTTACTCTTATAAAGCGCAAACACACACTCCCTGTGGCTGTTGCTCCGCGTGCTGCTGTAATGATACCAAACAGGACTGCTGGGACAGACAATCAGAGATTAGTCACGGATCAAAGTGATTGCCACCCCTCACGCGCTTCTGCATCACTGACACTGAAGCATAGGGAAGGGATTTGTCACTCTCACGCTCAACATGCTTCAGACGATGGCTGTGATAGAGAGAAAGAACATTTCCATGCTCAAATAGTGTTATGGAGAAGTGTGCTGAAGCCTTGGCGAACCCTCAGCAGAAGCAGGTCTGACTAGTTTAGAGTTAAGACGCTTTATGAGAAGTTAAGCACTGAAATCATTTTAATCTGCTTTGAGCAGACGTTTGATACTTTAGGACATTTGGAGACAAATTCTGTCTGTGTCGTAAAAATCCCATTTGGGTGTTTTTACAGTGTACTTGAGGCGTTTAGACCGTCTTCGAACTGTTATGAGAAGACCTAAGTGTTTATTGATGAAGTCTACAGTGACTGTAAACTTCAAATAGCTGGAGAGCTGAAAACTTCCAACAGAGGTCTAGTATTAAACTTTTTAATGACTAGAGAACAGTCATGGGTGTTCAGCCAGTGTTTGGGACGTTCCTTTAACATTGCAGTTTGCCAAGATACATCCATCCATCCATCCATCCAGTGTAGGGTCACAGAGATGCTGGTGCCGAGATACAAGGTACATAGAATAGAGAGAAACGGTGCCTGCTTTTTCAACTGTGTTCTGGAAGTAGCCTATTGTTTCTACCACGAGGTAAATCACAACATTACAAACTTTGATTTGAGGCAAAAAAAGCATTTGAAAATCAGACAAAAAGGCACAAGACTGTGTTGTTAACAGCTTTAATGAAGAACCACATAATCAAATTAAAAATAAAACAACTGACAATGTAAGTTTATTGCAAGAGATGCATATGTATATATATATTGCGGGATTGTCTTGTTCTCTGTTGGGTGAATTTTTTGCAGAATCATAGCTTCTCATGAATTCCACTGTTAAGCACAATTATTTAATAAGCTGAAATAATGTGATTTTAAGGGGTCAACAAAGCATATGGCCTTGATTACCAGCCCTGTAGGTGTGTCTTTAATTGTTTTTATGTTATTGTTAAAAACAGATTCCTGCATGTATGGATAAAATGAATGGGATTTTAATTACAGAGCCAGACTATACTATTAACCTGCTTTAAAAAAAAAAGTAGCTATAAGCTACAAACAAAAACTACCATTGAAGCTGATTATGGGAGTAATATAATTTTATATCATATAACTACATAAGAGTTTATCTGACTCAAAAACTATGGAGATTTTGAATGAATGAATTTTGTGATGGACTGAATTTACACAGATATAACTGAGTCAGAAACATAGTGTAAACAGCAGTGTTTAACTAAAACAAATCAGACTTTCAGTTCAAACTGAAGTCAGTTCAAACTGAAGTTGCTGGCATGCTAGTGAATAAAAGTTAGAAGCGTTTAGGTTTTAGGCATAGATATATATATGTAGATAGCGCATTCGACTGCTTCAGATGCATCAACACGTCCACTGTCTTGGAATGATCACTCATACTAAAAAAAAATAAAAATAAATAAATGAATGCTCATTAGAAAATGCCACAGCACTGAGCAGCCTATGCTTGTAATAAATAACAGATAAAATGGGATAAACTTTCACAGGTGAGAATTTGTTGGTTTTTGTTTCATGTAACTAGATATGCAATATTGTCTAACATTAATAATATACTGAATGCTGTGAGAATCAGCTGCTGAAGTCTATTGCAGATAGTTCGTGGACCAGCTTTGAGTGTTTCAATACGGCCGACAGCTTGCATGTAGTGGCCAACAGCAACAGCCTTTATTGAAGAATCTGTGTATATATATCTATGGTTCTAGGTGGTTGCTTGCTATTTCAGTCAGGAAGTTCTGGAAGTAAAATCCTATTAATTTTCTTCATAGTGGAAATGTTTTTTAACTTATAAACCATAGTCAGACCTATTGTGAGTTTTGAGGTGGTTAATAGATGCTGTTCTGTTGTTAAAGTTGTCAATCTGTATTTATCGACTTATTTTTAAAATAATAGTGTTCAACAATGGAATTCATGGTGATAAACTACATTACCCACGATTCTGAAAAGAACAAACAAATCAAAACCAAAAAAAAAACACACTTTAGCGCCCACCTGCGACCATGAAACACTATTTATGTGCATATTTTGCAGTAATCATAAAATATGTAGTTTATACATACATCTTTAACTCAATGGTTTTATATTCATCTGTTTTTTTATTTTGATTATGTCCTTCGCAATGCTTCATGGGATTGTAGTTCTTTCCCTCTTTAAAGCCGTTAAGTACCTTTGTAATGTTTTGATTCACCTCGTTGCTCGTTGATTTGGTTCATGACTTTTTAATGAACTCTTTAATGAAGACCTTTTTTTAATCCCTATGGGAAAATGAATGAGCAACCACTATTGCATTCGACAGAGCAACCAAACCTATACTGATATTCTGACCTTTAAATAAGGCTCAGATCACTCCTTCAGTGTAAGTCTGGGATTTTTTTCACCTGTTTTATCATCTGTATTGAGAAAGATGTAAATTTATAATAATTATTAATTATTTAAATATAGGAAAGTTTAGTTAATGCATAATATGGGGTTTGTTTGCATCACTAACACTAAGCAATAGTGATATGAAGCTTGCTGGCAGGAGAAACTATGACCTATAACTGCTGCCAGCATGATGAAATCTGTTGATACAGTAAGTGTAAACACACACACATAGTCTCGGTCTAACCATAAAAACGGTCATACTGCACTGGTCAAAAGTCATCCTGTCCACCAGTCAACCACAGTGTTATGAAGTGTCCAGATGGTCCTCTTTGTAAAACAGTCCACAGTGTAAACCCACAGGCCACGGTGGGGAGGTGTTAAATGCTCTACTGTCTGCGAAATAGCCAACAGCAATGGCTCACCCAGTTCTGAAACGTCGGGGTCAGTCGGGGACTTGCTCTGCAGTCTCTCTGAGGATATGGATTGAGGGGTTTTCCGCTCTCATAATGGGATTTATTCGCATGGTGAGCTGAAAGATGAGAGAGGGATGAGGGAAGTATGAGGAGCAGCGGGAAGCTGAACTCCCTCATTCTCACGAGAGCCTGTTATGATGGCCGCAGATGGAGTTTAGCTGTCATATTAGCAGGGTGTCGAGTGCATGAGATGAGCTGCACGTGATTCCACATCGAATCCCCACAAAACAACAGCGGCTTTGAAGTAGAAAGAGAGATGGAAAGAGCTTTGTGACACTGTGGAACGTTTCATGTCACAGCTAAAAGATTGCAAACACTACGGCTCTGTTACAGAGCCTAATTTGATGCTTCACTGTTTATAGAGGCCAAATACAATCCCAGGTAACATGTTTAGGTTAAAACGTTGTGGGAACGTTGTTTTGAAATGTTTTAAAACCTTGAAATGTCCAGTTTTCTTGTTGTGATTATAATGTTATTTAAAGGATACAAAAACGGTTCTACTAATGTTATTTTTACCCAAATATAACGTTATTTCAACATTTATTTTAATATTCTAAGAATGTTAAAACATCCTTTTTTTTATCATGATTAGAATGTTATTTAAAGATTTTAAAATGTTTCTTACAACATTCTACACTGTAAAAAAAAAATGTTTCAAAAAGTTGTTTCAACTTAAAATAATTTGTTACCCCGCTGACTTAAAATCTTTAGTCAACTTGAAATTTTAAGTTACTCAATGTTAATTTAAGGGACAACTGGAATATTTTAGTTAACTAAACTAAACATTTTAAGACAGCGGGGGTAACAAATTATTTTAAGTTGAAACAACTATTTTTTTTTTACAGTGTACTAACTTTATTTTTACCGAACATATATCATTATTTGGATGTTTATTTTTAATATTCGTACATATTTTACGAGGTGGCTAATTTGTATTGAATTTGTACGACCTCACTCGTACAAATTCATACAATTTTTGCTAAATCGTACGTATTTTACGAGTTGCACAATTCATATGAATTTATACGAATGACCTACACCTAACCCCACCCCTAAACCTACCCGTCACTGGGGTCAAGACAAATCGAGTGACGTCGTACGAATTCGTACAAATTAGCCACGAATTGGTCATGAGATAGCATTGTTTTTTCTTGTCATGATTAGAACGTTATTTAGAATGTTCATCAAGTACAAATAACATGCTGAGGACATTCCAAAAATGTTGTTCTAAGAGAATGTTTGAAAACGTACATTAAATATTAATCAAGTTATAAACATTATTTTAAGAATGTTCTGTTAGCTGGGGTACATGAAGAAAGCTAGCTGTTATCAATGGCATTTATCTCAATGGCAGTTGCTCGGCTAGTGTGTGATCACTTCTATAGAAGGATGTGACTAATCTTGTTGCTAATTGTTGAAATGTTTTTGAGCTAACCATCTAATTACTATGGAGCCACGGGAAAATTATTTCATAACAATGCTGATTCGTTAATGGCACCACAAGAAAAAACAGAAGTTTATGCTAATGCTTGCTATAGGGGAAGTGTGACAGTGCTTTTTGTTATGAATAATGTTCTGATTCTAAACCTGTGTTAGCTAACCTGTGTTAAGCTAATACCATTACTCTAACAAGAACAAAAATATCAGACACAATCATACCGTATATTGGAGCAAAACAGTACATTAATTACTTTTCAATGCTGAATGAATTATATATTAAAATGGACATTTCTTGTCTTGAAATTGTTGTAATTCCTCGAATGTAAAGCATATATGAAATTCTGCCTTAGACTTTGGCCAAAAGGAGGGATATTAAAAGTAATTTCCTATGAGGCCTTAAAATGCACTCTAGTTTTGCAACTAACTACAGTTTGAAACAAAGCACTTGTTTTGTTAGAATACAGTTTGTACAATTTTATACACATTTCCATTCATTAATTCTTTTTCTTATGAAAGAAACTATTTTTATTAATATTTTAAAGAATGTATTAAATTGATGAAGAGTGACTAAAGACATTTATAATGTTACAAAAACGCTTTCTTTCTGTTTTCAAATAAATGCGGATTTTATGGATTTTCTATTTGTCAAAGAATCAAGAAAAAATGTATCATGGTTTCCACAAAAAACATTAAAGGGGTCATATGACATTGCTAAAAAGAACATTATTTTGTGTATTTGGTGTAATGCAATGTGTTTATGCGGTTTAAGGTTCAAAAAACACATTATTTCCCACATCCTGTACATTATTGTTGCTCCTCTATGCCCCGCATTTCTAAAACGCGCCGATTTTTACAAAGCTCATCGTTCTGAGAAGTGAGGCGTGCTCTGATTGGCCAGCTATCCAGTGCGTTGTGATTGGCCGAATACCTCAAGCGTGAGACAGAAATGTTATGCCCCCTTACCATGTTGTGATGCCGTGTCCCGGGCCGGCACGACGAGACTAAAACAATAAAACCCATTATAAACAAGGCATTTGTTGCATCCAGTGGGGACATAATTACTGGTTATAATGACTTATACGTAAAAAGACAGTATAAGTCATTAAACATTACCATGTCTACATTTGTGATTGTAGAAACGCCAAACAAGCACTACTCTACACTGCTCAAAACTCATGTTTGAGTAGTCAGTAGCAGAAATGTATTATAGGCTGTGAGTCAGGAGCACCAGTCTGTCCTTGCAAAGTTGGAATTGCCCCACTTTATAGAAACAGCCTTTGTGCGAGCCAGCATTGTAGGCTACTCTTCCAGGTTCAGGAAGTAGTCCTCCATAAAATGCGCTGCGCACACTCTAATATTTGGGTTGAACTGTTCTGGAACAGTGTTGTAAATACAACTTAACCACTGATTTCTAGTTGTGTCCTCTTTTGAAAGCCCAAACAAAGTAGTTTCACTTTCACGAGGAAACACAGCGTCTCCAGGACATGGCGCCGGCGGCAGCAACAATACTACAGCGAGAATAATAGTTCTGCCTTCTTTCATTGCGTATACGTTTGGGCGGTGTTTTGCAAATCTCCCCACATCGTGACGTAGAGATGTGGGGCGTGTTTGAACGAGCCGTTTTAGGGGGGCGTGGCAGAGTCTTAAATTTTATAAAGAATATCTCTTTGGTTTTGAGACTTTAGTCTTTGCAACTTCAGGGGTCTTATCTATGCATGAACAGCTTGTAACACTCCAAAGAGAAAGGAAAACCTGAAATCACATCATATGACCCCTTTAAGCAGCACAAATGTTTTCAACATTGATAATATTGATAAATGCGTCTTGAGCTGCAAACCAGCATATTAGAATGATTTCTGAAAGATCATGTGACACCGAAGACTGGAGTAGTGATGCTTAAAATTCAGCTTTGATCACAGAAATAAATTACATTTTACACTATACTGTATATACACTTATACACTTTTGGCTGGTAGTGTGAATATATATATATATATATAAGAATAAGAAAAAATACATACAATTTTAATGTATTCGTAGTTTGGTTTTTGTATTCATTTATTTTTAATTATTAAATTATTTTAAAATATATATTTATTTGAAAAATGTTACATATCTCATTCATCCTCTTGTCTACTTCATTTTTACACATTTGCAAGAAATTGTACTGAATCACACATGCTGTTATCAAAATAGCAGGATTTTAATTTTAGCATCACACACATAGCAACAGGTTCAAACATAGTTTCGGCCAGATCCAAATGTGTGTGTGTGTGTGTGTGTGTGTGTGTGTGAAATCACAACATTGCTATTTTTTCTGATATTGACTTTAACACAGGTTACATGAATAAACACAAACAGACCCCTGCATCAGTCCTGATTATTTCTCTAACATAAATATTGTGCATAAAACCTGTTTTTCCCCCTAAAAATGTGTAAAATCGAATGTTTACAGTATTGTGTGATTACACAAGGATTGGGACAAACTCATCACATTCAGTTTGCGAATTCCTGGCCACAATTAGAGAAATTGTAGCAGGTCTGTAATCCTGCCGTGAGAGTTGAAAGAAGCTTTGGGTTGTTCCACGGGCCATTAGAGGATGATGGGAGGTCAGGTTTGGGAAGGGAGGGAACAGCTCGTCTACTTCCAAATGTGATTACAATGATGCAGCGTGAGCGTGCGCATGTATTCGTATGATGGGATTTAGATCGCATTCACCTTAAGGGACTAGGCTGGCTGCACGCAATGGCAGTGCATACTTTATTTAGTAGTGAAGTGTGCCTCAGAAACAATGTACATTTACAGTAATGGAGACTTTTGTCATCGAGAAACACAGTAGTTGATTTCCATCTAAATAGGGTCGTTGCTCAAAGTTCAGACATTTTTTGGTGGTTGCATTTCTTTAGATGACGCATTTAATGCACTGAAAGTGCAGGCTGAAGCATAAAGAAAGCTTTTTGTTCTGTGGTAATTCAGAGAAAATGCACATAGCCCTGCTACACACTGCAAACTTGCCATTTCCTCTGTGCAAAGATATGCGAGCTTAATCACACACACTCAGATTAAAGTGTGTGTGTGTGTGTGTGTGTGTGTGTGTGTGTGTGTGTTGCATTTGTGCGTTCATCAGTGCTGCTATGGTGAGAGGTGGGAACAACAGAGATGTACGAATTGTTGCTAGAGAAACCTTCCCATGGGGAAGCACTGAGCAACACACTCCAACAAATACTTACCCTGTTTAAAGACTCGTCCGAAGCTTGATACTGTCTGTCTGGTTTCTATACCTCCATTTATATCAGTACTCTCCTCGTTTTTTTTCTTTCGTCGTTTAGCTGCAGATTCTCCTCGGTCCATTCCGACTGAATGTTTAGGAAATGTGCTGACAACAGCATCAGACGGAGGAGAGAGGGAGGGAGGATGGTTTTGAATTTTTCTGGGGTGGTAGAAGGATGCAATAATATCTTTGAGAACACGAAAACAGTGTTTATCTCACACAGATTCGTGTTTTATCAAACATCCGCACACACACACACACACGAGTGCGATTCACACTCACAATCATAAAAATGGTGAACGCTTTTGGGTTTCCATGACCTCCTTTCCCGAGTCGGTCTTTTGTCATATCCCGCTCTCTCTCTCCCTCTCTCTCCCTCTGTTTCTCAGTCTAATCCTGAGCTTTGGCCACATTTCTCCTCTGGCTGCATGTGTGTCATTTTGTGTTTTGTGTGTGTGAGTGTGTTTAGAGGGGAAAGCTCAGGCCATCTTGAAAAATTGGTATTTGATCCCGTGTGTAAAGGAGAGGAATGAGTCCAGCTGGCTTCACACCAAACATCAACACTGCTCTCTTTAGTCTGTGATGTATGATGGATTTCTTCATATGCCAGGCTGGCATTTTTAATGGCATGATGAAAAATGTCAGGACCATACAGTAAAAACATTTTAGTAGTTCATCATCTTGATGTTTATTTGAGAGAAACGATAGCTGTACTTTGCAAAAATGACTACATTGTCATGCTGGACAGCTGTGAAATTTCACTGAAATCTGATTGGACATTTTGTACCTTATGTTTATGTATGTATAAGATGCTCTCCTAGGCTGCATTTTTTGTTTAAATATAATAATAATGTAAAAACAGCAATATTGTGAAATATTAGTACAATTTCAAATAACTGTTTTTTATTTGAATGTATTTTAAAATGTAATTTATTCCTGTGATTTAAAGCTGAATTTTCAGCATCATTACTCCAGTCCAGAAATCATTCTAATATGCTGATTTGCTGCTCAAGAAACATTTCTTCTTATTCTATTATGTTGAAAACACTGTGATTCGTTTTCTTCAGGATTCTTTGTTTAATAGAAGGTTCAAAAGAACAGCATTTATTTGAAACTCTCAATGACAAAATATTTTTTTGTAACATTATACATATCTTTTCTGTCACTTTTGATCAATTTAATGCATTCTTGTTTTATAAAAGTATTCATTTCGGTCAAAAAATCTTTCTGGGTCATGGGTCAAAGACAAAAAGGTGAAAACTTGTAGTGTCTGGTTAGGACACAGTATAATATCATAGTGCTTATATACCATATTACTGAATGTTCATGTTCATGTACCATGGTATTTTCATGGTACTTCAAAGAATACCACAACATAGTAGATGTTCAAAAAACCTGGTATTAGCACAACTCGAGGAGAGAGTCATAGATAACACAGCGACTTGTATTTGTGCATATATTTATCTTAATGACTGAATGTTGACTGAGACTTTAGCTTAGCCGCGGTTAGCTTAGCTTTGCTTGTAGCAAGTCTTCATATTTTCCCCACAGACGTGCGTCAGCAGAAATATTAAACTTCAGATTTAATCCCAGGCATTACTGTACACAGAGAGAGATTAAACGCCAGCCATGACTGTCACTCATGTGTGCAAGCAATATGACAGGTGATTTGAGACACTTTAGCTAGCATTAAAAGCAACTGGCAGAGGTAGGCTACTTTTTAAAAAAGTCAGAAAACATAATTCTTTCTTAAGCTCACTTTTCTTCTTGCTGTAGGTATATTGGTCAAATCACTTGAGCCACATGTGGTAAAACAAATGAAAGAATGCACAGCAAAATTAGATAAAACATGAATAATTAATGCTTGCTTCAAACCATAAACTTCTAAAGCAACAAAACCAGCCTTGTTTATATGTTAAATATTTATTTGTAAATGTGAATTGTCATTTAACAGTTTCGTATTATGTGAGACACCTTTATATATTCATTCATTTGGTTGCCAGTCCAGTATGTCAAAAAAACAAGTTTCTTGCTCAAAATGTTTCCTCTAAATATTGATATGAAACATCTTGTCATGCCTTAACCCTCTTTAATTAATCATTTCAATCACTCTGCATCGTCCTTCCGGCAGGCATCTAATAATTATTATATTATAAGTCAATAATTATTAGCATAACTCAGTACCTCAGTGTAACTTTTATTTATGTCCATT
>JAFVLL020030402.1:0-38199 GCA_021397915.2 Tor tambroides | reverse complement strand
CACAGCGAGTTCTCAATAAAGAGTAACTTCTGCTTGAAAGATATCCCAACGTCTCCTGGTCTCTGCTTTGACGAGGAAAAAAGTTTCCAACAGGTGTAAGGATACTATTTTCCACTATATGAACTGTATAATCAGTCATGGAAAGGATAAAAAGGGAGCAATAAAATGCTTCGGTTACTAATGTAAACTCACTTCCCTTAGATAAGGGAACGAGCGTTGCGTGAAAACGCATATGGGGAAAACTCCTATTTTACTCTGTACTGAAGCCTGATTTGTTCACGTTTGTGTAGCAGCACAAACCAATGGGCGCTTTAACCTGCCAGAAAAGGCGGAGCCAACCCCTATATAAGTCGGCTTGCAGCTAGGGCTGTTCGATTCCGAAATTTTTGGAATTGAGTCCGATTCTGATTCCTGGTTCTGGAATCGATGGGATTCGATTCCAAGAATCGATTCCTTACTGTTGTTTTCGATTCTTTATCGATTCTTGTGTTTTAGATCGATTGAAGGAACCTATTCTCACCATGACTGCAGGATAAAAAGGTCGTAGAAAGTAGCCTTCTCATAATATGAAGCTTTATTTGTAAAAATGACAATACATTTCTATAGCTCTGATTGATTTTCAATTGTAATTTTCTCTGCATTGCCTGTGAAATTAGTCGGCCCACAGCAGGGACATGCATTTATCGCATGAATGGAACAAGATAAGTGTCTAAAATAAATGTGCACAGTTCAGCTGAATAATAAAGTTTAATTCAGCTGTATGCTTTGCCAAAAATGAACAAACTGTACACTAAAACAATGGGCCCTATAACCAGAACATTAACAACAACACTGATATAAGAGCTTGTGGTTTATCTGTCAATCAGATGCATTCTCGGCCTCTGATCTATACTTGCAAGGTTTTTTTTTCTTATTTTTTTCAGAATTGAAAAAAGCTCTGAATGAGGAATCGATTCCCCTTGATGGGATCGATTCCCAATGCCTCAGAATCAATTCTTTTTGGAATCATCAGCTCATTCGCATGCAGTTTATAGCACAGCAAGTGACGCAACGCTTGTTCCCTTATCTCAGGGAGCTGAGGTTATGTTAGTGACCGGAGTGTCTCTCGAACAGCCTCTCCCGTTGCTTGAAAACGTATATGGGGAACGTATCCAACCACGCCGCACTATGAGCAGATACAGAACAGCCAGCTCTGTGAGCCCAGTCTCGGAGCACTAAGTTAAGGGCCCCTAAGGACATGAGCACATTGTGCCCGAGGCTAGTGGCTGAGAAGCACAAATATAACCAGTTTCACCAAGGGGGACGAATGGCCATTAAAGGTGCACTAAGCGATTTTTGCCAAACGATGTTGATATTTGAAAGCACCAGAACAAACATAGGCCAACAGGACCTCACCCTTATTTTAAAATTTCCGCCCCACACGTATATACACAACCATGGCAACGACGAAACAAGTCCTGTGCACTCAAATTGAGCGCTCTCTTCTCTCTATCATTACAAGACACGCCCCCTTACTGCTGATTGGATACAAGTGTGTTTTGGGATACGGTCCGACGCTGTGGTCAAAAATGTTTTTCAAAAATCGCTTAATGCACCTTTAAGTGAACAGTCTCTACTGATCAAAAGCTTTATGCTAAGAATGCCAATTCTAGGTTTATTTCTGTCTTCGAGAAGCTGTATTTGTGTATTATTTTCTAAGATTATTGCATTTGCCACACTCAGTGGGGGAGAATGTAACGGTAAAAAAAGAAACAAACAAACAAAAAAATGTATGTAAAAAAAGAAAATAAACTAAAGCCCTATTCAGATGGGACTAGTTTTACAGGGAGAAATTTCTGTTTCACAGACGTACTTTGAGATTTTAATCCCCGTCCGAATCTGCTATGTCTGTGTTTTTCTCACATGACATCTGTAAAAATTCCAGATCAAATTACCTACTGTTTTTTCTGCAAACTCAGTGGTCCTCTGAGAAATCTAATCCCGTCCGAATGCGAATGTCTGCGATTGCCGAAAATGTTTTTTCCAAATGCTTTTTCTTGTGTGTTTTGGTCAACATGATCTATCGTACAATCTCTCGCTAGCCCGCCTGTATTCAAGTTTCTGCTTTCTGCGCACAAGTAATGGAAGTAGATGCATATGGTACCTTGCGAAGAAATTAAAAAAAAGAAAGAAAAGAAATCAACAAGAAGAGCCAAATCACGTAAACTGTTAAGACTGGCTACTGTAATATCAGTTTCAGGTAAGATTACTTTCGTTTCTGTACTCAATTATATAATGTGTAAATTATAAAACGTTTTTATTCCAGTGGGGTTATTATAAGAACCCAGTTCTATAAAAATCATGTTAAATTTACGTTTAGTTTTTTATAAAATGTTTACAAAACACTAAATAAGTTAGGACGTTTTACTTTACATTTCAAAGTGGTTAAATGTAAAAGTACCTTAGTCAGGACCACTCTGGCAGGTACACACAATATTTGGTTTGGTGGTATTGTTCCGTATGGGGGTTCAGCAAAAACATATAAAAATATTAGCTGCCTGTAATGACCCCCCAGATCCATTAGCATGATATCAATATAATGAAAGTAGGACTGCTTGGGAATCTTGTCTTTTTGCAGCGATCTGAAACAGAAGAAAAGAAAAACAATGAACAGCCAAGGTGCAAAACATAATATATGGAAAAGTATACTGATTAGGAGGGTGGGTGAGAGGGCTGAATGCCAGCTTGACTAAGCTGGAGGTGAGTGATAGTGCCACGTATATATACACGTACCTGATATCGGAGAGTCGCTGGGATTGGAGGGATCTGAACAGCTGATAGTCAGCTGTTGCGGAGCTCTGCCTACGTGGCCTGCCTGAACTAACGCTTGCGCTGGATTTGTGTTCAATGGCAGTTTTTAATTTATATACCTGAAATGTACTTTTATATAATTTACAACATGACAACTGCACCAAGTGCCAAGAAGGAGCACACCAGCACCTTCTGGGAGACAGATGTGCTGCAGAATTATGGGGAAACTGAGTGGTACCTCAACTTCAGAATGACAGAGGAGGCCTTCTTAGATCTCTGTGACCTTCTTCGTCCTTACATAGCAAAACCACAACAATGAAGACCACAGTGAGTTTGGAAAAAAGGTTGCTCTGACAATTTACAAGTTAGCAAGTAACATTGAATTCCACAATGTTACAAACCTCTTTGGAATTGACCGTTTGCAAAGGGCTTGATTGACAGGCGATCTGACCAATCAGAACGCGGATATTATGTGCCGCCGTTGCTATCCGCCATCTTGCCCGACAGCTACGGCCTGTCTCCAAAGAAATACATGTTAAAGCTGGGTAAAAAAGATTGACTGAATTGAAACTTTTTCAATATAACTAAATATAAAAATGTGCGGAGGGTTAAGCTGTGCTGTTGTTGGCTGCCACAGTAACGGCAATAAGCTAAGGTATTCCTTTAAAGTACTTGTTTTGCGTACCAGAAAACCTGTCATGTCCGGCGCTGTATGCATAGCTTGCAGCGCTTAAGTTAAGTATACCCTGACTGTTCCAACAAGAGATCAGCGAGCCGAGATGGTGGCCCAAGCCCTGGTGACAGAATGGTTTTACAGGTTTGGTGTTCCGGGCCATCTCCATTCTAACCAGGGTAGGAATTTTGAATCCTTGTTAACAGAGCTGGGTAGTAACTGATTACATGCAATATGGATTACGTAATCAGATTCCAAAAATTAAGTATACTTGTAATTAGAGTAAGTTACTTTTGAAAATACTCGGAATCAGACTACAGTTATTTTTTTTTATTGATTACATGATTACATATTATTCACAATAGCAATAAATTATTCATCATTTATTGATTCTCTCTAATTCCTCTTTTTTTTATCCTTTAAATGTTCCTCTCTAAAATAGTCTACCGCTTATATACACTCAGAAAGTCCAGTTTTGTGGACATTCACATATAGACTAATCGTTACTCAGGTGGTGACAGACACAGCATTTGATCAATGAATTTACAAAAATAATTTCAGGTTTAAGAAGTCACTATTGCATCAACTACTGATGAACACATTCATTTTTATTTGAATTATCACTCAGTAGGTTATTTAACCATGTATTATTACATATTATTAAAAGGCTTTTGTCTTTCAAACTCATTAAAATGCACAAATTCTCGTTATTTCTTATTTTCAGACATTCTCAAACTTTTTGTCATCTGAACCTAACTTTGTCAACTTTCACCTTACTTTAAAGGGTCGGTCAATCAGCAATTCTGTAAAAGACAATATCTCCCTTTGCACTGAACTTTGAGCAACTTTGCAGATGTTTTTTATGCTCAAAAAGCAACATTACACACTAAAGTTAAAAAAAGAGAAATCATAATCAATGACCCCTTTAAGTTCCCCCCTAGATTTTAAAATAAATGTTTTAATTATTAAGTATTACATTTGCATGTTCACGGTTCTCTAATATTGGTTAATGGTCATATGGCATGCAGGTAAACATAAAATATTTAATCTTTTTAGTAAGTGTATTATTTTGATTGTTATTTTAATATGATTTATTTTGATTGTACATTTTTAAGATTTAATAACTTGTTAGCCTTTCATTAAACTCAGAAACCCCCTGCAGTTCCTTTATGAACCCCAGTTTGGGGAACATTGATGTAATATAATTTTTAATGCTTTTCATGTTGTTAATTACAATTAAAGAATATATTTTCTCACTCTTCGTATTTTTACATTATTATGGTACAAGATTATCCTGTTTAAATCAATGTGATAAACAAGTTAGATCAAAAGTAATCTAAAAGTAATCTGATTATATTACCTAAAATGTGTAATGTAATGGATTATACAATTGTCAATATACATTTGTATATTGTTATACCTTATTACTTGTTCTTTTTAATTCTTCTTTTATTATCTGTGTTTTTTGTTCTGTCAGTGTCATTCTGTTGTGCTGCGGAAGCTTCTGTCATGAAAACAAATTCCTTGTATGTGTAAACATACCTGGCAATAAAGCTCATTCTGATTCTGATTACATTACTGACTACAATTTTTGTCATGTAATTTGGAATCAGTAACGGATTACAATTTGTAAGTAATCTACCCAGCTCTGCTTGTTAATACAGCAGTTATGTGAGTTCTACGGTGTGGAGAAGTCTCGTACTACTCCTTATCACCCGGACGGTAACGGCCAGTGTGAATGTTTTAACCGCACCTTACATAATCTGTTGCGCACTCTGCCACTGTCCAGGAAATGAGATTGGGTAGCTTGTCTTCCCCAGGTGGTGTTCAGTTATAATAACACTCCTCATCAGGCCACAGGGGAATCGCCACACTTTTTGATGTTCGGTCAGGTGCCACGATTGCCCATTGATTTCCTGCTGGGGAGAGACCCCCAGCTAAGAGAGGGTAGTGTGCATGATTGGGTCCTGGAGCATCAAACGAGGCTCTGGGTGGCCTTTGCAGGTGCACGTGAAAGGTTGCAGGTCATGGCTGATAGGCGCAAGGCCCATCATGATCAGAATGTCCGAGATGAACCACTGGTGGAGGGTCAGCTGAAATACCTCCGTAATTATGGTGTAAGGGGCTGCCATAAAATCCAGGACCTGTGGCGCCCAGTGGTTTATCAAGTGACGAGGGCACCCAAGGAGTGTGTTGTAGTGTACACCATTGCGCCTGTAGATGACCTGACCAAGGTAAGGAATGTGCATCGTTCACTGCTAAAGCGTCGAGTCTATAGGGACACAGTTGCTGCTAACCATGGCAGTCCTTCACATGACCCAATTGAGGACACATCCTTATTGGCTGAGGAACAGGATGAGGTAGATCTGCTAGCTTGTGTGCAAGAGCGGGACCAAGTCGATGTTGATCCAGGACTTGGTGGGCTGGCATCTGAGATGGAACTTGGTCCACAGGAGGGGGTGAGTGTTACGGGACCAGTTCCTGCTATTGGGCTAGGATGACAGTTTCCAGCTAGGGATACAGCCAGTTCACAGGAGTCGCAGACTGAAGGCCTGTTTAGGGCTGATGAGGTTGCTTTACGCAGGACGAGATGTGTAAATGCGGGCCAGCATCCAAATCTATACCACCTTCGCCGTTCAGTGGGAGAGAGGGGTGGGGCCTCTTTGCAGCAAATGCTTGGCATGGTGGGAGGCATTTTTAGACCTTGGGATTAGGTAATGATGACCTAGTAGTAGGATCCTCAGACCAGTCCATACTGACGCCGGATCGTTGGCTGAAAGCTCTCTTCTCAGCTTTTCAGAGTAGTTTTTTTTAGCCACTCTGATCTCCTTTGTTAGTCTGTTCCTGGCCTGGTTATACAAGATTTTATCCCCACTTCTGTAAGCATCCTCTTTGGCCTGACGAAGCTGTTTGAGTTTCCCAGTAAACCACGGTTTATAATTATTGAATGATAAGAATGTCCTGGTGGGGATGCATATCCTCATATATCCTCACAGAAACTGATATATGAAATTACAGTCTCTGTGAGCTCGTCCAGATCAGTGGCAGCAGCTTCAAAAACAGTCCAATCAGTGAGGTGGAAACAGGCTTGTAAATCCCACTCTGCTTCATTAGTCCACCTTTTAACAGTTCTTAATACAGGCTTAGCTGATTTCAGTTTCTGCCTGTAGGTCGGTATAAGATGAACCAAACAGTGATCAGAGAGCCCCAAAGCTGCCCGTGGGACAGAGTGATATGCATAATTTATTGCTATGTAACAGTGATCCAATATATTACTGTCCCTGGTGGAACATGTAACGTGCTGCCTGTATTTTGGCAGTTCACTAGAGAGATTTGCTTTGTTAAAATCTCCCAGAATGATTAAAAGAGAATCCGGGTACCATTGCTCCATTTCAGATATTTGTTCAGCCAGTTGTTGCATCGCGACGCTCACGCACGCGTCCGGAGGCACGTACACATTCATGAGAATGAAAGAGGAAAACTCTCGCAGCGAGTAGAACGGTTTACAGCTTATGAAGAGCGCCTCTAAATTAGGAGAACACATCTTCTTCAGAGTTGTTACGTCTGTACACAAACCTTCATTTATGTAGAAACATAGTCCACCACCTCTTGTTTTCCTCATTAACTCCGTGATGCGATCCGCTCTGAACAGCTGGTAGCCCGGCAAATGAAGCGTGTTGTCCGGAATGGCTTCACTCAGCCAGGTTTCAGTGAAGCACAATGCAGCAGAGTTTGAAAAATCCTTTTTTGTGTGGGTGAGGAGAAGTAGTTCATCCGTTTTGTTAGGAAGGGATCGGAGATTCGCTAGATGGATACTCGCGGAGCTTAACCAGCGCACCGGCGCGCTTCCCTCTTTTCCGTCTGAGTGCGTTTGACTAGGACCGCTGCCCCTCCGACTAGAACATCCAACAAAGCGTCTGAATAATCAAAAACCGGAAAAAAATTGTCTGGTGTGTGTTGCCTTATGTCCAGTAGTTCGTCTCTGGTAAAACTGATAGTAAGAGAATGACTAAACACAGAACAAACAAACAAAAACAGTAAAAGAATGGGAGTGTTCCACACCACAGCAGCCATACGCGGCGCCATCTTGACATCTTCATTATTCTTCATCATTAAACTAGCTCACCTGCCATCGGTAAGCCTCGGTTTCCTTTTTTGGTTATTTCTTGTGTCTTCCATGTTTGAATGATCTAATCTAGTCTACAGTTTAATGTTTTTTTTAAGACTAGTGCTTGATTATTCTGAAATAAAGCTTTTGTACTTTGGTATCCACGTCTCAGGCCTCACATTCCTGTGTGCCCTTTGTAGGTGATCAATTCATAATTATTTTCCCCTGTTTTACAGGGTGGCGTAGTCAGCTAAATTTAAAGTTTCCCTTTCCGATTCGCCTCCGCCACACAATCGTGGTGGCTTTCCGAATGCAGCGAGTGGTGTAAATGTCTGTGATAGAGGGGAGAGAGACTCCGATGATCTTTTCAGCTGTCTTGCGATCTGTGATGGTGCAGTTCCCAAACCAGGTAGTGATGCAGGTGCTCAGAATGCTCTCTACAGTCCCTCTGTAAAATGTGGTGAGCACAGGGGGAGGGAGATGTGCTTTCTTTAGTCTGCGTTAAAAGTAGAGATGCTGCTGATCTTTCTTTGCTATCATAATCATAATTTTATTCCATTTCACTTAAGCTGTTGTTCTATGCGGCGATCCAGCTGATGTGAAATTACAAAAGATATCACTAAAATGCTAAAACTTCAATAACAATCTGTCACGGAGCTAACCCGTGACCATGCATGAACTATGGGCACGTACACGCATAACACACACACACACACACAGCGTGCAGCATTACATGGTCTGGTTGCCGGCACTGACATCTGTATACACAGACATTTGTAATGTTTGATCCATACAAATGTTGTGTGTTATGTGGTTGAAATATGATGGGTTAATGTGTGTATTATGTTCATTGGGAAGTCTGTACATGTCAAGGTGTTTGTGTGATTGTGGATGTTTAATATAACTTGGCAGCATCTATAAATTTTGCTTATACATAAATGCATGGTACAAATAACCACAAGACTTATTTATACAGTTAGAACATTTATTTGGTAGAAGTTTATACAGATTAACAGATATATAGTTGCAGTGAAATAAATGTGTAACTGGTTGGGTTTTTAGGACTATGTCTTGTGTGTTTAAAACTGTATTTGTATTTGGGGTTAATATGTACTGTGTGTTTGTATGTCTAAAGGTTGTATATCGTAATTGGGCCTGAACTTAACCATAGAGTGGTACATTCCAGAAGGAGGGGCTTAAGATGTAAAATGGCCACAGGAGATTGTTTGGTGTTCTTGCCCCAACAGTGTGTAGCGTGGTCGAACTCTTGTCCTGCTTCACAGTTGCAGTGAACAGACTTTTTAAAATTTTGTATAATTTGTGTACTATCTTGGTGCATTTTTGTAGCATAGTTTTCTTGCTGGGAATCTGGTATCATCTGCACAATAAATCCACTTGCAACTAGACTTCAGTAGATTGGCTATTTTTACCCCGGCTATTCTGGACTATTATTATTTATTGGCTATTCCGGACACAATCATATTTATATGTAGCAATACCACATTATCAACCAAAATATCAATCCTAAATTGAATAATCTATTTGTATTAAATATTTCCAAGTTCTCTGTTCTTTTCATGTGATTGTGCAGGAAGTGTTGAGTCTTTAACAGACTGTGTGTTTGACAGCATGTCATTAATAGATCGGTATGGAGCTCTGTCCACTTCCTCTAATCCTCTGTGAGTATTTTCTCTTTTTGTGTAAAGATGTGGTGAATCAGTGCCCATCTGTATATAATCTTCTTATGTATTGAATCTATTGTATTTTCTTACTATCTGTGGCAGAGCAGTGCATCTTTAGCACATAAAATCTGTTTATGAAATAATTAAATAAGTATTTGTCAATAATGTGATGTCTTCAGTCGTTCAGTTTGAGGTTTGGTTTATCTCTTCAATCAGATTTGATGTCATCATCTATAATTGTGTTTTTCAGTTACTGTCTTTGTTTTCTTTGTTAGACTTTGTTAGTTAGTGCATCTACAGTCTTTACTTGTAGATGCTTAATTTTTTTAAATTTTATGTCAGGTTTAGTAGTACTGGAAACTCCTGAAACTGTTGAATAGTTCAGCATTAGAATCACCATATAGCACAAGGCTGCTGAAAGCTTGATTCTGATCGGTTGCCGAATGTTCTAAAGTGAGCAGTTATTTTCCAGTGAATGCACAGCTATGAAGTAGTTCTAGGTCTATTTGTCCTTTCACACAGGACTTGGGCTGGCCGCTGGGTTCAGCGTAGCCCTTCAGATACAAAGTGATTTGCGCTACGCTGGCCAGAGCAAAGTAGGCAGAGTTTTCAAAACTACTATTTTGAATGTAAATCTCTCTGTCTATGAGACAATCGTTACTACCATGCGATGTCTTAATATGAAATAACTCCGTATGGACTGTACAATACATGTTTATTTTGCAGTTGCATATTTATTTTGCAGTTCACCACATTGCAAACTGTTATTCAACAACAGAGCTTTATTTCAACTAAGTAGTGGAGAAGGCTAGAGGAGGGGAAAAAAACGGTTTGTAAAAACGCAAACTTTGTATTGAATAGCTCCGGAAATTACGACGCGCACACAGTACTAACTGTTCATCCGTTTTGCTTTTCCCCCCTTGTTTGGATGCCCCGTTTCTACTGGCAGCAAGCCATTGAAATTAATGGGTTTCACAGTGCAGCGCAGTGCATTCTGCATCCTGTGTGAAAGGGCCTTATCACTTTACAGTTCCATATTACTCCACCAAATTATTTAAAGATCCTTACAAACTACAACAGTGAAGAGCGAGCAAACTGAAATCCACAGACACTGACCAAGTTCCGTCGTTACCAACATAGTTAAACTATTTGGTGTTTCCTGAAATCATAGTTCAAATGAATGAATGAAGCATTTATATAGCACTTTGTGTATTGCCGTACACCCAAAGTGCTTTACAATGCTGAAATGAACATTCGCAAACAGCATCGCAAACTTATGTGGTTGGAACTACAGCCCTCGACCTGTGGTTAGAAGCATAGTTTCATGTTAATAAGACATATGGACTTAAATAGATTATGCTCTTGGGCACAATAAGCAAGCTAACATGCAGTACAATCTATAACTTCCATTCTATCTAAATATATATACGAAGAGTTCATTTGCAAAAACAGATAAACGCCACTTTATAAAAAAAAAAAAAAAGAACTAAATGCTGTGCATTATTCTCCACTTATACTACGGGGCCGTTGAATGCTTGAATCTGATTGGCTGACGAACGTTCTAAGGTGTGCAATTATTTTCAGGGAAACGCACGGCGAACGTAGTTCCAGGCAGTTCTTGATCGCATTACAGTTCCGTATCACTTCGCCAAATGATTTCGGTTATTTCAAAAGGTCTTACAACAACAAAATAACCAAAACCCACAATGACACTGGCCAAACACATAAATATAGTAAGAAATGGGATAAAAACGACAGATCAGTTCCATGTTTTGCCACAAAATTACGTTTTATTATGTGTACGTAAAGAACATACTCTATTTCTCCCGCTCTCTCTCCATTACAGACAGACAGACACACACACACACACACACAGTTTACACACATGGAAACATACGCGCTAATGTTAGCGCTGTTCTGACGACTTTGTCAGTAAATAGTTTAGCAACTGAAAAGAACATGGCATTTCTCACAAGCGAATCTACATAACGGCACTGTTCGTGAGGAAAATAAACTTAAAGTTTCACTAGTAGAGATGCTGCTGCCAAACACTGATGAGAGACAGACTCAGAGAGGTAGGCTAATTCACGCACGCTCAGTCTCTCTCTTTCTCTTTGTCTCTCCCTCTCTCTCTCATAACTTAGTTATTAGCTGCATTAGTCTGTTATCAACGGCTCAAGCCTCAGTTACTAGGTCTAAAATGAAGTTTTGGAATTAGCAAGGGAGGCGATGGATGAGATGTGGAAGAAATAATCCTACTCACAATAGCGATTTAAGTACAAAAACCGGACGAATCCCTTGAAATATATCATCTGATCGATGTGTTGAGGTGTGGCAACCGTAGTATAAGCGGAATAATTGACTCCGGACCGTTGAATTATTAGAAAAATACCACCTCGGGTGTGCATTATTTTTCTAATAATTCAACGGCCCGTCGTCAATTATTCCTTACATATAGCACGATCTGAACCCTAAACTTGTTTTGTCAAAAAAGCTGGTATTTTCCACTTTCAAGGCATTGCGAGTTCTAGTGATGTTATGTTCAACACGGAAGCTCCGAAGCTTGTATCAAAAAAACAACACATTTCACATTGAAGCAATGTATCGGAGCTTGATTCGTTTTGAGAAAAGCAAGTGATCTATGATGTCCAAAGCTTCATTCGCCTGAAAACCACGTGACTGCTTCAGTATCTGGTTCAAACAAAACGAACCTCTATCCTTTGTTACATTTTTATGTTAGCTTTTTTTTTCTTTTTTTTTAAATTGAAATGTATATATTGAGCTCAAAAATGAAAATTGGCCATGAAATAACAGTCTAAGGACTGAGGCAGAGTTAAAATAAACAGATCATAGATTTAATTTATGAATTTGTTTTATTTTACTTATTTTAGTGCCAGTACACCGACACAAATTAATGACTTTGACAATGACCATTATTTATATAAAATATAATAAAACAAAGAATCAGTTGTAGAACCAGATGTGAACAGTGGCTGTAATGGAACATAACACTTTGGAAGTTGTTATTCATTTTTATGAACACTAGATGGCCACAGCATAAACCGTTTTGAGAAGCTTCGAGTTACGGACCTTTTTATACAATTGTGTTGAAAGCTTCGCTGGTTCAGAACGCTTCACTTCCCCATCACTGCCAAGTTCACGTTTTACAGCAGAAACGACAAAGTACCCTTGTTGTTTGTGAACAGAAGCTGATAAGCTTGTTTTAGCGAATCAGCGAGCTGTATTCAAGTCAGGTGACAAGACTGCTAGTGACTTCGAAAAGACGTGCTAGCTGAGAGGAGTTTCGTCAAAGCTGATTAAAAGTGACTGTGGATGGATAATTTTGACGAACTTGATGAACCTCTGATCAGTGTTGGGCAATAACGCATTACTTAGTAACGCGTTACTGTAATTTGATTACTTTTTTAGTAACGAAGTAATTTAACACGTTATAATTTCCAAAATAGTAATTAGAGTATATTTCCAAGCCGAGGTCTCTATATGTTACTGGTGCATTACATCATTGCCGACAGAATGTAGTGTTTTATCATCTAGAATTGTGAAAAGGGTTTAAACTAATTAGCACATGAAGCATCCTCTGAGACTTTGACTGGTTAAGCACCTGTGAGGCGGATACTACCAACGAAAAACTCAGCATGGTGAGAGAAAAGTATGCGTTCTATAGCCGGAAATACAATCGTTCATTTCTATCAAAGGCAAGAACCTTACTGTGTGTTGTCATTTAGCCTATGTGGGGAAGAAAACCTTTTCAACCGCGAAAAACTCAACATCCAATTTAAAACACCTGAAAGGCAGCACGGCATGCCAGTTCTCGAGAAAGAACTGGGTATGGAGAGCAATGCATCAGCTTCTTCTGTCGAGTCCAGTGCCAGTGGATTAGCAACATGCACTCCTGCGAGACCCAGCGCAACAGAGTGCAGCGCGGGACAAGACTTGATGGGCTGGTGTGGGTGGGTAGAGACTCATGTGTGTGCGGGATGCGGGAGAATAAAATGATTCACGAGACATATCTAAACTATGTTTAAAGTGTTAACTTAATTAAATAGTAATGAAAAAATAAGGCGATTAAAATATTTTAACGCAGTTAATGCACTGGCCCTGCCCCCAGACCTGTACATCATCTTACATTTCATACAGTTGTTTGTTGACAAATATGATGCAGGGTAACAACTCCATAAATGCTCCTAAAATTCAAGATATTGGGGCAAAAAATGTCCCTGTATGAGGTTTTTTGTCTCATATTTATATCCTATAATAAGCCATACCATAATAACAGCAAGAGCAATATGACACGAGTTTTGTCACGAATATCAGATTAAATGTGATTTTATACAACAGTTTTCCTCAATTTTGCAGAGAAAACCTTACCTTTAAAGCTACCAAAGAACCGTTATGCGTCTCCGAGCAACACAGCGTGTTTAGTTTCTGAATGAATCCGCGTTTTGAACGAATCCAATGATTCAATAGCCTATTCATAAACTGAACTATTTATTAATTCCCGAATTAATCAGCCGTTTGAACGAATCGAATGAATGCTGTATAAAGACATTTACCGCCACCTGCTGGCATTTTAGTTTCTTATTTACAGTATCATTTTATTTAAAAAAAAAAAAAAAAAAAATTGAAAAAGAAGACTGTTGGTAACTTAGCTATTTTGGACTTTCATTGTATGAACAAAAAATACTGAGATGTTTCTCAAATTATCTTCTTTTATGTTCAGTAGTTTATGTTAGGCCATTTTAGCCTTAACGTTTAGGCCTATGTGTAATAAATTTTATACTGAATCAAATAAAATATTTCTTTCTAAAGCTACTATTTGTAATATCTACTTGATACTTTCTCATTTAACACAATAATGGCTTTAAATAATCTTTTGTGGGTCATTATTTTTTAAATAAAGTAATCAGAACAGTACTTTACTTTTACTTTCTTTAACAGAAGATTACTTAAAAGGAGTAATCAGTAAATGAATTACATTTCCAACTTGCCCAACACTGCTCATGATATCTTCTTCAGGGCAAAAAAGGAAAATAAGAGCTGAAACTTTTTAACGGAACCTTCCAAAAGCAGCGCATTACAATGGTGAGGGAAAAGCTGCTCCCTGTATTGCATGTAATCACAATAACAACGTTTGTCAGGTGTCTACATGGTCAGCCGAGGAGATTACAAAGATTAAATGAGTGTTTTTGTTTAACTCTGAAACATGAAATGTGGAGTTATCTGCTTTTGTTATAAAACAAACTTTATATATATATATATATATATATATATATACAGTCATGGTCAAAGAAGGCTGTGACAATTAATCTGCATTGTTAATCCTTTTGATCTTTTATTTAAAAAAAAATTCACAAAAATCTAACCTTTCATTGGATAATAAGAATTTAAAATGAGGAATTTAAAATTTAAAAATATCATTATGAAATAAATGTTTTTCTCTAATACACATTGGCCACAATTAATGGCACCCTTTTATTCAGTACTTTTTGAAACCTCCATTTGCCAGTTTAACAGCTCTAAATTTTCTCCTATGATGCCTGATGAGGTTAGAGATCAGACAAGAGATCAGAGACCATTCCTTCATCCAGAATCACTCCAGATCCTTCAGATTCACAGCTCCATGTTGGTGCTTCTTCTCTTCAGTTCACCTCACTCATTTTCTACAGGGTTCAGGTCAGAGGACTGGAATGGCCAAGAAGCTTGGTTTTGGGCTCAGTGACCCATTTTTGTGTTGTTTTTGAGGTTTGTGTTTGGATTATTGTCCGGTTGGAAGATCCTAACATGGCCTATTATAAGATTTCTAACAGAGTCAGTCACTTATTGATTTTTTATCTGTTGATATTTGATAGAATCCATGATGCCATGTGTCTAAATAAGATGTCCAGGACCTCCAGCAGAAATATAGGCCCACAACATTAAAAATACAGCAGTATATTTCATTGTACACATGGGGTGCGTATTATCCCTGAGTTCACCAAACCCATCTTGAGTGTTTGCTGCTAAAAAGCTCATTTTTTTGTTTCATCTGACCATAGAAGCCAGTGCCATTCGAAGTTCCAGTTGTGTCTGATAACTGAATATGCTGGAGTTCGTTTTTGGATGAGCTAGGAGAATTTTTCTTGAAACCCTCCCAAACAACATGTGGTGATGTAGGTGCTGTTTGACAATTTTTTTTAAGGTTTTCTGACCCCGAGACTCAACTATTTTCTGCAATTCTCCGGCTGTGGTCCTTGAAGAGTCTTTAGCCACTCAAACTCTCCTCCTCGCCGTACATTAGGACGATATAGACACACGTCCTCTTCCAGGCAGTTTCGTAACATTTTATGTTGATTGGAAATTCTTAATTATTGTCCTGATGGTGGAAATGGGAATTTTCACTGCTCTAGCTCTTTTCGTAAAGCCACTTCACTAATTTGTGAAGCTCAGTTATCTTTTGCTGCGCATCAGAAATATATTCTTTGGTTTTTCTCATTGTGATGGATGATTAAAGGATTTTGGGCTTTGTTTTCCCTCCTATTTATGTTTCTGTTAAACAGGAAGCCATGGCTGGATAATTTCATGTTCATAATCCCCCTGGAGTGCTCAAAATTGTGAATTTGAATGGAAATATACTTCAGAGATATTTTACTCATAAGAATTTCTAGGGGTGCCAATAATTGTGTTCAACGTGTATTTGAGAAAAACATGTATTTCATAATGATATTTCCCCCCATTTTAAGTTCTTATTATCCAATGAAAGGTTAGATTTTTGTGAATTTTTTTCAATAAAAGATCAAAAGGATTAACAATGCAGATTAATTTTCACAGCCTTCTTTGATCATATTTACCAAGGGTGCTGATATTTTTGGCCATGACTGTGTGTGTGTGTGTGTATATATATATATATATATATATATATATATCGTTCGTCGTTCGACAGTTGTGACTTGCTAGTTCATTTCCACAACAATGCATCATACTATGGTAGTTAACCAGCGAGTTATATCGTTGTACAGGAAATGCATGCCAAAATCGACACTCACACAGTGACAAATTTTTCAATAGTTTCTAACTGAAAAGCTATGACATTTCTCAGTACAGAGCCACACACGCTCTATCTCTCTCCTCGTATTAAGTATTGCATAATGGCTCAAGCTTCTGTTATTAGCTCTAAAATTACATTTTGGAATTACTGCAGCAACAGAGGCTTTGAATGAGATGCTTAGGAAAGTAGTTCTACACACGAGCATTTCTTAAGGACAAAAACCTGACAAATGACTTGAAACTTAAACTTCTGAACAAAGTCTTGAAGTGTGGCAGCGGACATACATAGATGATGTTGTGAAATGGCTAGTGGTTCTGCAGCAATGCAAACTCTGACCACAATGATGCCATTAACCATATGAATTACTCATGGCATCCAAAATAAGATCTGCAGTCAAGAGACTTGAGTTTCCATTTACACTGTGGTTTTTAGTTATGACAGCAGATTCTTGCACAAACATGTTTTCTTCATTCTTTCACACTTAATCTCTCCAGTTATTACTGAGACATATAGAACTGATTTAGAATGCACGTCACACATCTGTTCATCAATTTGCACTGGCTACCAATAGCTGCTCGCATAAAATTCAAGGTATTAATGTTTGCCTACAAAACCACCACTGGCTCTTCACCCCTTTACCTAAATTCACTACTTCAGACCTATGTGCCCTCTTGAACCTTGCGTTCTGCAAGTGAACGACGCATTATTGTAACATCCCAAAGATGCACAAAATCACTTTCACTGACTTTTTCATTAATTAGGTGTAGCCTGACTTTGACTCTCTAGTTCAGGGTTCCTCAAATCTTGTCCTGGAGAGCCAATGCGCTGCAGAATTTAGCTCCAACCCTGATCAAGCTCACCTACCTGTGATTTTCTAATGATCCTGAAGACATTGATTAGCATGCTTGGGTGTGTTTGATTAGGGTTAGAGCTAAATCCTGCAGGAAAGTGGATCTCGGGGGTCAGATTTGGGGATCCTTGCTCTAGTTATTTTATTTCCCAAGGAATTAGAGTCAGAATTGCATAAAATCAGCAGTTGCATTAAGTATTTTTAGAGTGATTGGTACTTTAACTCAGTTTTGTATTTTCTCAAGAATGAAGTTTGAATGTATTGTGAGGATGCAGCAGGTGTTTTTTTATCATAAGTACAACTCAAAACCACAACCAGGGGTGTGTTTCCTAAAAGCAACTATGATCGCAAGTTCTGTTGTTACTAATAGAGTTCAATGGAACTAATGATCATACTTAACTGATCAGTGTTTTTTATAAAAAGCAATGTGTTATTCTGTAACAAATTACAGTAAAATGAACACAATTATTAGCAAATTAGTGTTTTGTTTTAATTTACTTGTTTTAATATACTATTCAAAAAGTGATGTAAATAAACAAATTTATGTAGTAGCATGAATGTGGAACTATTCTAAGGATATAATCTTTAAGCAAAACATAAACACTGGCATGATTTGTCTTTTTGTTTTTTTTTTAGTGCTGATTTCAAACATCCACCATGGACACACTCAAGGTGATTATTTATTTCTTTGAATCTTCACATACTTTATACAGTATCACACTATGGAACAGAAAGAGAGAGTTAATAGCAGTGAGTGTAGTTTGTTGTTTATCGTATCCTAAAGACTTTCTGACTGTATATTTTCTGAACCATCTCAGATATTTAGTGGAGAGACTGTTATTTTCAGACACAGACATATAGAGATGCTGAAGTGCAAAAATGTATTTGTCATGGTCACAGTGAACATAAATTGTACGCATCACACATGTAAAAGAACAGATTTCTATTTAATACTCACTTCTGTTCTTCTGTTCAGTTTTTCCAGGCAAATTTAAATCTGTTCTGACTGTTCAGCCTGAACCATCACAGATATTCAGAGGAGAGACTGTCACTCTCACATGTGACACACAGGGGGAAGGTTGGACATACAATTGGCAGTGTAAAGATGACTTTCACTTCTCTACTGAGAACTGGTTCAAGTTCACTGTATATTATACACAGACATGCTGGTGTTACAGCTGCAAAGAATCAATGCAAACATTTTGCTCTTACTGGAGTGATGCAGTGACTCTGACTGTGTTAGGTGAGTGATCATCACTGACTCACATCAGGATCTTTTTTCTTTAATTTCAACATGAGAGTTAGTTGAGATTAATCAAAAATAATATAAGGGTGTAGAAAGATATATTATGCATCATTAATATAAATGATAAATGCCAGGAGTAGTGATAGATAATTATACTTTTCATTAAAATATTTACAGACAAACCCAAAAAAGTAACTGTAAAGCCCCAGAGTTCAGTGTTCACTGGAGACACAGTCACTCTGAGCTGTGATGTGGGACAATCAACTGGATGGATGATTATTTGGTTCAAAGACTTTAGGAGAATAAAAACTGGTTCTGAAACAGAAACACTGAGACATGTGAGAGTCTCTGATGGAGGAATGTATGCGTGTGTTGTGCAAAGAGAAAACTACTTCACAACAAACAGTCAAGGCGTCATGCTGACAGTGAGAGGTAAGTGCTGTTTTTACAGGACAATCTGATTTTGAGTTTACTGTGCATTCTGAAAATTAACGACATCCTTCAACAGTATCACGTGATGTCTTATGTTAAATTCATTTCACACAGAGAGACCCAAGCCTGTAGTGGGGGTTCAGCCTGATGGACGTGTGTTCAGAGGACAGACGGTCACTCTCACATGTGACATACAGGAGACAGACGTCAGCAGCTGGATCTACAGCTGGACTAAAGATGATTCACTGATTCATGTCAGTCAATCACAGGAATACCAAATCAGTTCTGTTACTGAATCTCACACGGGTAATTACAGCTGTACTGGAAGAGAAACACGAGGATCACGATACTCACACACCAGTGATGAAGTTACACTGACCGTATCAGGTGAGTGTCAGAATCTCATCAATCTGACTACATTCAGACACAAATCAACTTTTACACATATTAAAATGATGTGATTAAATTAATAAATAATTATTTGACGCTTGAGTGTTGATGGCATATTGTCAGTGTCAGACATGAGTGTAAATATACTCAAGGCTGCTAAATAAAGACCAAACCAACTCTAATGCCTACAAAGTAATTGGCAAAATGTTATACAGAATCATTTTCAGTTTGGCATGTAATTGTTCTGTACTTTCTGGCAACATTTCAAAACGAGACAAAAGATAAATCAGAGCAGTTGGTTGTGCTAGAGGGTATGAAAAGGACCTGAAATAAAAATGTCAATAATTATGTGGGGTTTTTTTCAGGTTCAGAAGCTCCATTGCCAGTTCTCTCAGTTCTCAAACTGCTCAGTTTTCTTCTGGCAGCTTCTCCATATCTGCTAGTGTCCATCATACTGGGAGTCAAATGCTACAGAGCTCATGGTGAGATCTCTCTCTTTCTCATCTGTTCTTCTACAGATGGGTTTAACCAGATCTATCATTGGTATCACTAATTAAAATATCACTTATTCCACATTTTGTGTGTTTTACAGTTCAGCCTGATGAGATCAAATATACTGTTACAGAGGAATAAACGTCTACAGTCATGATGAACGAAACACAATATTCTTCTCTTTTTCAACATTATTCTGTTAAATTAGTCTATTTTTTCTGAATTAGACAAAAATAAAGGCTCAAATGAACTCTGCCTAAACTACTGCAGCTTCTCTTTGAGTTGTCTCTTGATATTTTTTTCTGTTTTCAATATGAGGCAAACTGTCAAAAGTTTTCTTCATTATTGTTTGCTGAAAATATTTTTGTATTTAATATGAAGCTATCAGTGTAAAGTTTTGTTTTACTGTCTCTTGAATTTCTCTATTTAACCTGTTGATAAACGTTCTGCATCTTTAATAAACAGCAGAGAATATCTCATCTTTCACAAATAAGTCCTAAAATACATCACTGATGTGCAGTTTTGAAGTGAGAGAGTGGTTGTGAGGTCATTGCAATTATAATATTTTTTTTCCTGCCAGTATACAATTTATTTTAATGCTACATTTGTTTTTGAAAATATTATAAATCCAAAGTAATGCAAGTATTTAGCAAAACAAGCGCACGGCTAGCATATTGAGTGCGCAAGTATGTAACCGGTGTTGTCTGCGCTGTGTTTTTTTCTCTCAATGTAGTAACCACCAGACGGACATCAGCTGATGGTTCGACTCTTCTTTAATCACTGTATAAAACATAAAACAGTCTTTACACGGTGTGAATTCGCCCTTTGTCTTTTCTCTCCCATGCGGAGACAGTGCAGAAAGAGAAGAGGAGGTGCAAAGACAGGAAATTAAGATTAAAGCTACTGTAAGAAAATTTAAAGGGCAAGGTGCACACAGAGACAGGCATGTCAGGTATACATCATGAACATTTTTGTGTAATTCTGCATATGAAATGAACAAAATACTTTCCATATCTGTTACACACACGCACACACAGCAGTGAGTAGTGAACAAACACACCGTGAACACACACCTGGAGCAGTGGGCAGCCATTTTTTACTGCAGCGTCTTATGCCATATACCCACTAGGAAAGGACAAGGATTTTGGTATACCCACTTAAAAAGTGCAAGGATACGTAACAACATCGTTCTGTAACAGAACTTTCACAGGTTCATTCATAAATTCACCCCGTCTGTGTTGCGAAGCACCGTCTTTTTGAAAATCATGCCATGTTTCTGTTGATGACCAGTGCTATTGCGCAACTCTTGCGCAGCATTGAATGTGAATCACTAAAGGAGATATGAAACGAAAGCAAACTCAAACTACACTCTTTCAGTGTTTTCGTAAGTCTGCCCCTGAAGCTGCTGCTGCAGCAGATGGCACAAATCGCTTGAATGTTTTAATTTGCAAGGCTTAAAAAAACATGCAAATGATAAAGATCAAGGACTCATCAGTGGCCCCATCAGAGCAGTGAAAGATCAGTCAACTGTCTTGAGCGTCTTTCACACTGGCCTCTGATAGTCATTACCTGGCCTGGTCATGATCAAATATGTTAGCTTTGCTTGGCAGCATAAAGGAAAAATATGTTTGACTGAATGAAAACGAAAGTAAATGTAAAGATAAGTAAAGATTTCTTATCCTGTGGCTCCCTCTAGTGGACTGCAGTTGTCCTCTAGAGAGGGCATTTTTTCTCAGCCAATGCAAGTCTATGGGAAATCTTAGATTTTTGATAATGATTATTTATACAAAAACTGTAAGTCTCATCAGTTAGAAAAGATATAGAAACAAACTACAGATCAGGTCCAAGGTCTCTTGATGAGTTTGGTGCCTGTAGCATTAAAGCCCTAGGAGGATACAGTACAGTTGAAAATTACAGTCTCAGAAGAATAATAAGACATTTAAATAGTATAACAGTATGTTGGCTTTCTCAAGCCAACATAACTAGCTAGTGTGGTGGAACTAGTGTTAGTGTGGTGGATCAGTGCAATGTACAGCAGTTAAACTGAATTCAATGTTTATATCTCCTTGATTCAGATGATGAGAGAGATGAGAACTCCTGACCAGCCTTGTGGACTGAAGGTCAGGCTAGGGAATTTAAAAACAGGCACTCTTAAATGTGCATTGAAAATTGCCAGCTGATAAAACCTGTGCTCCAGGGACCATATTCTTAAGATAAATGTAACTAGCTGAGTTAAATGATTAACACTAAACAGTAGAAAATCAGTCCAGTCTCCCCAGCTGTAAATGTCACGGGCTGTTAAAGTCTTCTGTTGCTTATAATAAATTGACATGTTGATTTCACATAAGCAGTCTTTCAGAATGCTCTCAGTTACATGTAGATGCATATTGCATGAGTGAGTGTGGTGGTGCTTATGGGGTGTCGCTTTGGGACAGTGAGTAGCTATGAGGCTGTGGGAAAAATCAGAGTATGTCCACTACAAAAAACTAGACTACACCTCTGGCTTTATTAAACAATCATTCATTCTTCATTGTATCGTTTGCAGGGAAGAGAAGCTAATTTATCGCATTGCATGATAATTTGATTTTTTTTCTCTTAGGTTTTGTAGAATTTCATTTTAAATTCTGATCTTATTACCGTGAAAACAGTGTCACCCGCTTCAGCCGTCATATGGTAAATTATCCAAATAAAAGTGTGTTCAACAAGCTGACAGAAGTCGATCCATTTCTTTATTGGAAATTTTTAAATGACAAAGTATAATTGTTGTCATTGTAAATATTCATTTTTCCATGGCCACGGAGGAGAATCAGAGATTGTGGGTCACATTCAGCGAGTCACAAACGCGCTGTATTTTTATATTTATTTCAACAAATGACAAGCAAAATCAAATCCCTATGAGATTGTGAATAGTTTTATAGCATTTTAAAATGCTGGTTTAATGTACTAAGGCAGTGATGCTAAAAGACATGCAGGTGAGCCCGAATATTAACGTGACATGTTTAAACGTTAAGCGTTTTCCTCCCTTTAGAAAACCGTACTGTAGAAAGAGCTTATGGATTAAGACAGTGATATTTAATGCACTGAAAAAAACAATAAGTAAATTTACTTAATTTTTATTTGGCAAGTTTTTGCACACATCAATTTTAAGTAAAATGCAAGTATTTAATTAAGTCTACTTAACTAAGTTAGGTAAAATTAGCAAAGGAAATAAGTAAATTTAACATGCTACTATTTTAAGTTGAAACTGCAGTACTTAAGTACATTTCACTCTGTTATGGCTTCTAAAATTTACTCAATGGATGTAGCACTGGATAACAACCATGCGATTCGCTCACAAACATGTAAGTAAGCAAGTAGACATCTTGTTATCCGTTTAAGATAATATGTCCACTCAAAAGAATTGCTACCCAATTGAACACAGAGACCTCAATACTTGGTACACCATACACAATGATGGTGACAATCAGTGGATAGCGTTTGAGTATGAATGGGTCATTTTGAGTAGAAAATCAACTCCAGATGCCCCAAAACAGTAAGTTACTAAACCTAACAACAAAAGCAACCATAAAACAGTGTAAATACATCTCAAAAACAGCAAAAAAAAGTTAACCTTATTAATTATTCATGCCCAAGTGCATGATGGGAACAACAGGATCATGACTTTGATATTTACTTAAAGAATCCTTGTAAACATAAAAAACAATTCCAAGTAAAATATACTTATAAGTTCAAACTTTAATTTCTACAAGCTTAAATTGAGTACTAATATAGAATTTACTTTAATTTTTTAATTTTTGCCTGAACTAAATTATTTAATGTAGAAATTACAGTTGTTTTTATGTAGTATTTACTTAACCAAAAAATCATTTTTATCAGTGTGTTCATATTTTGGGCTCATCTGTTTTCTGCACATAATTTGATTCATTAGTAAGGTGTGTACAGAATGTGGTCTTTTATTATCACTGTCTTGGTGCATTAAGCGTGTTCTTATGAGAGGAAAATGCTTAACGTAAATAAACACGTTTTAAGTTTATATGCGTATCTGCACATAGTATATGCTTTACAATTTTGTCTTGGTACATTTAAGCCACTTTAAGCATTTTAGAAAGTCCCCTGTTCAAGTTCTGCTAATTCACAAGCCTACACTCTTAAAAATAAAGGTGCTTCACGATGCCATAGAAGAACCTTTTTGTCTAAATGGTTCCATAAAGAACTTTTAACATCTTTCGCCACAAAGAAGCTTTTGTGAAACAGCAAGGTTCTTCAGTTTACAGAAAAGGTAAGAAAGAGATGGTTCTTTAAAGAACCTTTGACTGAATGGTTCTTTGTGGAACCAAAAATGGTTCTTCTACGGCATCGCTGTGAAGAACCTTTTGAAGCACCTTTATTTTTAAGAGTGTAGTGAGAGTCATACTAGCAAAGAAGGTAACATTAATTATTAAACCAAAAAACCCCCCAAATCTTTCAAAAACACAGAAATGTGATTCTTTTATTGAGTGACAGGCAGTGGGTTTAATCAGTGACATTATCAGATTTACTATTCGGCATATTCTCTGTGACCTGCGTCCTTTGGTGTTTTTACACATAGAAAAAAATCCAGTTTTCTCTCAAAACGATGATCTGAGTTACTATTGCAATTCTCGGTGCAGCATGAATGACATACAATGGTGACATTTTTCACAATCACTACAAAAACCCTAAACTCAATAGCGGAAAGGCAGCGCTATCCTGCAAGTATGGCAGATAAACAAAGCAGTTTCCCAGAACTCAACGTGGCATTACGTCACATTCTCATTTTTTACTGATCCAAGCTGCGAGCTCTGTAACATCGCACTGTTTCGTCCCACATTCAGTGCATTTGGCTTCCCATATGAACACCGGTTCTCTCTGTCTCAGTTATGTTGCTTCTACCAGCTGTTTATTGCTGTAAGTTAGATATGCAATGCAGAGAGACTGGCCGGCTCATGCAGCTCATTTGCATTTAAAGCGATGCACTCCAAATCAGCTCTTTCTTAGACACACCCCAAAAAAGACATTTTCCAGCTGTTATAATAAATGATCTGTTGGGTATTTTGGGTTGAAACTTCACAGACACATTCTGGGGACACCCAAAACCAATATTACATCTTGTAAAAAGGGGCATAATAGGTGCCCTTTAAGTTTTCTCAACTATTTATTTTTACAGTGTTTGGATAAAGACACCTGTATCTACAACCCAATATTAACATAAAATGTATACTTGTTTTGTGAAACCTGTTCAGTTCTGTTTGTACGTAATTCACATCAATAATGAGTTGTTACACTATAGTTGAATAAAACAATAAAAGAACAGAAATTACATGGTAAAAGATGTAGCATAGCAATAGAGTAGCACATTTTGTTGTGTCACCTTTGTTATGAAACATGATATCTTCCTCTGTCTATCTCATACTTGTTTATTGTTGTTGTTATTTTGTTTGTCTAGCAGACAAGAAGTCACATGACTGAAGAATATGGGATATGGGTTCTGCAGGTGCAGTTTCTGTACAGACATGAACAAAAGAGCACAAGAATCATGATTATCAGTATTTCAGTGCTACATTGATAATAATAGATTTAAGCACAATGTAAAACTTCTTGATGACTTCTGGACTTGATCTCTTCTCTCATCATTAGGGTGGCAAAAGCAGGATTGTTTTTAATGTCCTGCTATATTTAGGATTGTCTGTTTTGTGAAAATGGATGCTCAACCTAAACAGCAGTTCAGGCTTACAAAAAAGAACAGGTTTTTGTGCTGTTTAAGAGAATATATCAGTCAGGTGACACTCTTTAAAACCTGCAAAAAGCATGTGACCAAAATACAATACAAAATGTAAATAAATGAAAATAAAGTTACATAGTTAACCAACCTGAGACACAATGCAAATATTTGTATATGCCGCAGTGCAAACAGAGGTTAAAGAATAAGATTTGTTTGATTAAACATCTCTGTTTGTCCACAATTCACACTTATTGCACTTCGTCTGGAAGATCATCAGTATATACAATAGTCCCAGGATATTGAAATATTATGAAAAAAAAAAAGTGTGATTGGACAAACATTACATGGTGAAAGTTATTTTGTCGTATGTGAGTCATGTAGCATAACAACAGAATCAGGTTTCATCTCTGGATGCACTAGTGAAATATGAAGTGCAGATCAGACTTGTTTGTCTGTCTAACAGGGCCCAATCAAATCACATGACTTAGAAGAAGATGGGGAAAAGAGAGATGGATATCTACAGGTAGGGTTTCTGTGCAGACATAAACAGAAGAGCACAAGAGACATGATCATCTATATTCCAGAGCTATATTATATTAATAGATTTAAGCAGTATGTAAAACTTCTTGATGAATTTTGGACTTTATCTCTTATCGATATCCTGACAACAGGGGTAATTTTTGTCTTCTCCAGCAGTGTGGAATAGTTCCTGTTTTGTGAACTCATACTCTGCCTAAACCACAGCTCTATTTCACTTTGAGGGAAAACTGACGTAAGTAAATATAATTCTGTTATACTTTTGTTAATTTCATGTACTGTATATGATACATACACGATTCAGTGATTTGATCAAATGAGAGTCCTGCATTTTGAAAGCGTCTTTACAAGCATTTGAAAGTATTTTGACAAGCAGGTCTCTTTTCTTCTTTAATTTCAAAACAGATGCAATATTTGAGTTGGAAATTCTAGCAGTTCCTAACGAAACGAATAAAATTAATCGTTGTTTTAATCAGTTCACCTACTAATTAATTATTGTTGCGTGAGATTCATGGTCATATGACAGCTTTCAGTTTCACTTTTGTTCGTCATAAGACAACAAGTGAAATTTAATTTATTAAAATTTTAATATCTGGAAGATCATACGTACATGGGGAAATGATTATCACCAAAGAGGTTTAGGATATAAATTACTGTAGTCATTTATTGGTTTTATAAGTACAGATTTACACCTCTCGGGTTGCTCTTTCTGATGGAAAAACAATAATAACAGGTTGTTTTAAAAAACCCAAAAAAACAAACAAACAAACAAACAGATATTAAAAACTTGATGTTTCCACCTCCGTTTTAGTTTGACTTATTAAACTGATCATAGTATTTAATTAGTACAGTAAAAATTGGTTCACATTGTTTATAACTGAAGAAAACAAATAATGCAGTCATGTTTAATGCAAATTTGGAATGAATTAAAAACAAGTCTATTTTATGTTTTGAAAATTATATATTTACACTTATAGAGCTTTGTATAAAATGAGTAGTACATGTGAATGATTTGATTGATTTTAATAATCATATTTAAATAAATCAGCACTTTATTCAGTTCAGGCTACATAAATGAGGTGGTTTTCTTTTTGGTTTCATGACACAATGTTTAATACAGGTTTTACATTGATTGTTGGACTGAAGAAAACATTTCTATGATCCTTTTTTACACATTTAATTATTAGAAGGGTAATAAACTGATGATATCAAGACTTTCCCTGACTGAAACATGAAAAATGGGTTCCAGCGCATGTAAGTAGTGTGTTTGTGTGTTTCAAATAAATATTTAAAATATTTATAACAATAAATTTATTATAATTTAATATATTTCTATTACGATTTCTGAGAAACGCTGTTGATGCCTCTACCAAAATGAGCTATCATATCTATCACTATTTTCATAGCTCCGCCCCCAAATTCACAAACATGCTATGCAACATAGGCAACACCCCCTTACTGGTGATTGGCTAGAAGTTTTATTGTTTTTTTTGTTTTTTTTTTGCCCGGTGCAACAATCCACTTTCAACAGTGTTTCTCAGAAACCTTTACTGCACCTTTAATCTTTGATATGGCTATGTAGTTATATGTATGTATAACTGATTATTTTTAATTTGATTTAGCACAAGAGGATATGGATCCCTTGTTAGAGAATGATGAAGGTGAGAATAGGAAAAATCTCAGTGAATTTACTTATATTAGAAATATTACTTTAAAAATTATTTATTATATTTATTTTTAAGAAATGTCTTTGCAATACAGATGACATCCAGACTTGTGAAACTCAGTGCATTTTATTTTGATTTGTATATTGTAACAAATGTGGAAAAATATGGTAGACTAGCATAATAGAGTGGGGGAACTATGGCGTCACTTTGTAGGCGGATGGGCTGTTAGCATGACACTGGTTCCCTCGACAAAAATCCAATAGGATTTTTCCATAGGCTTTTGGATTATCACAAAAAAATAAGCTCTGTGTTCAGTCATAGTTCATGAAACTTACACGTTTTGTCTATCAAGATAATGATGATGGACGAATTTTGAAGCCTAAATAAAAGCGCCAGAACTGAAAAGCTAAACTTAGCCTATAAAGGAACTACAGCACCACGGTCACTCGCCTTCAACGTCACCACCACCGACCTCCCGACAACTATTTCAACTTATTTTTAACATGTTCAGTTAAAAGTACTTACACTGTATATGAATTTTAATCCACGCTACATGAACCGTTTCATATAAACTGGAACAAATACAAAACTAGAGCCAAACTAAAACCGTTGCTGCTGATTGGGCTGACATATTTGACACACCCACCAAACAAGAGAAAACTATCTCAAACCCCATTGCACACCGTTTCCAGGAAACATGTCCTTCAACCCGGAAACCGTAGCAAAACGTTGTGCACCGGTATGAGCCTGAACGTGCCCCAGATGATGGCACAGTTTGATCTTAGGCTGACCAATCAGGAGAAAGGGGCGTTTAATTCCCGCCCATGTGTACAAATCGAATATTCAAGCTGTTTATTCATTTTTCTATCCCTGAACAAAACACGAAAATTTAAGCTGAATTCTGAATTCTGAAAAAAAACAAAAAAACTAAAAAGGAGCCTTTTTTTCATTATTCTACTTTCAATATTAAATCAAAAAACAAATGAATGAATGATACACGGATTCAGCATTATTGTTCTAATGAACTAAACATCACAAATCAGTATAGATGATGTCAGTATAGATTTAGCCATAAAATATTTGACCCAGGACCAAAAAACCAGTCATAAGTGTCAATTTTTCAAAACTGAGGTTTATACATCATCTGAAAGCTGAATAAATAAGTTTCCCATTGATGTATGGGTTGTTACGATAGGACAATATTTGGCCGAGATACAACTATTTGAAAATCTGGAATCTGAGGGTGCAAAAAAATCAAAATATTGAGAAAATTGCCTTTAAAATTGTCCAAATGAAGTTCTTAGCAATGCATATTACTAATCAAAAATTAAGTTTTGATATATTTACAGTAGGAAATTTACAAAATATCTTCATGGAACATGATCTTTACTTAATGTCCTAATGATTTTTGGCATAAAAGAAAAATCAATAATTTTGACCCATTCAATGTATTTTTGGCTATTGCTACAAATATTCCCCAGCGACTTAAGACTGGTTTTGTGCTCCAGGGTCACATATTGGCCAGTGCAATATAAACAAAATATTACTGACTGCACTTTTAAAATATACTTTAATTTCTTTGAGTTTAATGGAATGTTTTGCTTTTTCAGAAATTCAGCCTATTTTTGATGAACTTAAACTTGTGCTGATTGGAAATAATGGAGCTGGAAAAAACACTATTGCTAATGCCATCTTTGAGAAGGAAGTCTTCACATTCTGGACATCTTATACAAGTGTCCACATCAAAGAGACTTGCACAGTATCAGGAATGCAGATTCATTTGGCTCGCACCCCAGGCTGGAATGGAGACTTGAGTAGATCAGAGCAAACCAAACGTGAAATTGTGCACTGTGTTCAGACTTTATATGATACTGGACCTCACGCAGTCATCTTGGTGCTTAACGTGAACTCTGCACTGTCAATAGAGTCGACCATCAGCACCCTAGAGAGTCTGCTTACTGTTCAGCTGTGGGATCATACCATAGTGCTGTTCACCAACGGAGAACAACTGGGACATTACAGCATTGAGGATCATATTAGAAGTGAACAGCTTCAACCTTTAATTGACAAATGTGGAAAAAGATATTTTGTGGTCCACAAAACTGACAGCAACCAGATTATTGAGACAATTCAAGAGCTCGTTGTCAGGAAGAATTCAACGAGCTGTTTTAAACTATCTGCTCAGACAGACAATAATAATACATTGCTGTCAGACTGGGAACATGTTGTCAAAAGGATCAGATTGAAAATAACTTCCCTGTCGGCCTTTAAGGAAAAGTTACAAAATGAAGACTCTATGAAAACAGTACTCGATGCAAAGGATGCGGAGATAAGGAGACTGGAAAAAATAGTTCAAGAAAAAGAAAGGGAGATAGAGAGGTTACACTCAAGACACTCAAGAACTCAAGATCTTGACCAGTCTGGCCTAAGAAATAATGAACTGGAAGATCAAGTTTATGTAATGAGAAATGATCTAAAGGGAAAGAATATAGAGAATGAAACACTGAAAAAACAAGTAAAGGAAAAGGATGCTGAGATTGAAGAACTGAAAAAAGAGTTACAGATGCGGCGACAAGAAGCTGTAAGTCGGTGGACACAAGAGGATCAATATGCAACTGTACATGCAGGCTATAGCAGTGAACTCTGTCAAGGTGTCTCAGCTGTGGCCCTAAGAAGCCAGACTCACATACAGTTACGGGCAATCCCTTCAAAAGGTAAGTATAAAGATAGTTAATTTATTATAAGTTAAATTAGGATTAATGCATTCAGCAGAGGTGTGGAAAGACCTTAAGCTGCCTTTTCACTATTTTTGTGACCATATGCAAATACAGAATTTTTTAGATTTCAGTTTTTCAGGTGCATTGAAAATTAAGATTTTTTGTGGCAGGACCGTATATGACCATCACACCGAAAGGGATGTGTTTTAATCAAAAATATAAGCGTGATAAAGTGAGAATTATCTATATTTTTCCACAAAATCATTATTCTTTGAACACTATTTCTGTAAATTTGGCAGTTATGAATAATTATGTCCAAAATAAATAATTATTTAACAGTTCTTTCAAATAAAGTTAAGTTCCTTATGGAAACCTACTGTTTTTTTCATTCAGACATACGGGCAGCCATTTGTTTTGTGGTGATATATTTGTATATCATTAGTTTTATATTTATATAAGAATTTCATTTTTATGTATCTTTATAGTTTGACTGAGATCAAAAATGATATATTTTTTATAGTACAACAATATTGTCACATTTCCACAGGCTCAGCTCTACACAGATGGAGTGACGCTCTTCTGAAGATCTTGAATGAGCTGTCTGATGAAGACCTGAAGAAAATGAAATACTCCCTGTGCTGGAATGAAGAATACAGAATATACAGGGGCTCAGTAGAGCACAGAGACAGAGTTGAACTGGCAGACCTGATGCTAAAACAGTGGGGTGAACAGCAGTCAGTGCTGAAGGCACGAGACCTCGTGAAAAATATCCCTCGTAATGACGATGCCATGAAAGAACTGTTTGAACCTTTCTTGAAGAGCATTGGTGAGACATGGGGCCCTATTTTAATGATCTAAGCGCATAGTCTAAAGCGCACAGCGCAGGTGCACTTAGGGCGCGTGCGAATCCACTTTGGAAACGGAGCTGCTCGTGCGCGAGCAAATAGGGAGCCTCATTCTGATACATGCAGTGACTATCCATTATGATATAACACAATAATAATCTTTTACACTGTAATCTTTAATTTTTAATATTTGGCATGTTTGTGTGCTGCTGCACATCCCTGTGTGTGTAATAAGCACAGTGTACATGCGTTGTGGACCCGCCTATAGGCGCATATTACTAACGTGCCATTGACTTTAGACCAGGTTGTAGATGGTCAATGGCGTGGTCTGTTTCAGTTGCCTCAAACAAGCAATGCGCCAACGATGTGCACGAACACACCTCGTTTTCAGACCGGCACGCGCATGAGCGCACAATTGGGCACAAATGCATTTGCTATTTAAACAACATGGCGCAGTTACCTGAAAGTCACCTTTCAGTGATCAGTTCTTAAAAGAACCATTTTTTTAAAGAATCTAAAGAACCCTTTTCACTTTTGTGTTGTATCTTAAAAGTTCCTCATGAAATATGTTAATAATTAACCTTTTTAAAGATGTTCAACTAACCCAACTAACTGTCTCTAGCTTGAAGTGTGAAGATTTGTTCATGACACTTACTGTGTAAGAGGTAAATTATTAAATTACAACTTTGTTCTTTGTACATTTGGTTTTATGTTGTTGCAGATTTGAATGCTTAAGGAGTTAGTAATGAAATTTGGAACCTTGACATCTAGATCTGAACAGAATTAACTTCATATATTTGTAACACGTTATTTAAGATGAAGTAATTTTTGCATTCCTTATTTGTAAGTCACTTTGGATAAAAGCATCTACTGACTGTAAATGTATTTAAATGTGTGTTACAGATGTAAGTACTTACATATTGTAGTGACATACATCTGTAACTACAATATGTAAGTACTTGATATATCTAATGCTGACTGTGGATTTGTTAGTGATTGCGACAGGGAATCACTGCCATTTAAATCTGTTCACACACTGTGATTATCAACATTTTACACCTATTGTTTGTTATGAAGGTATCAGGAACTTTTTTGCAACGTCTTCATTATTTTTCTTTGTGACGTGTCAAATTTAGGCCTATCTTTTATGGTATTTATGTATGGATTTTACTGAGTTGACCTTGTCTCTAAACAGCTGTCTCTATTACATATTTAAAACTAAGAATCTGAAGTAAACCTTTTCAATTTTGAAAAAATTAAGACTGTTCTTCTGTTGTGACACCATTTATATCACAAACATTTTTTGAGAAATATGCAAACATGTTTAGCACAATTCATATTTAATCATGCCAATATGCAATCATTTGTTATGCTATTTAAAAGTGAGTTTTGTTTAATAAAATAAAGGTAAACAAAACTGTTTTTAATTTACTGAACTGAATTGCTCATTCGTTTCATGTCAGCAAATGTTAGGACAGCTGTTCCTTAGTGTTTAAGGTATTAATTAAAATCTCAACACTTTTGTCCTTAGATCTGCACAGAATGAATAGATTGATAGATACTTACAGTATCTATCAATCTATCAGAATAGTGACATTTCATGTATTTGCAATGCTTATTTGAAAAAAAATAAGTTGCAGATAAACTCCTTTCTCTAATTGTCACTAGAATATGTAAATATCTGAAATATCTATTTTACTGTATATAATGCTGACTGAGTAACAGTGTCTTGAATATGCTTTAGAAAGTATTGTCCTCCATGAGATTTCTTTTGAAAACTGTTGTTTATTTGCTGGCTTTATTAGGCATCTGTGTCTGGAAATCGCTGCCATTTAAATCTGTGATGTCATGAGGATTATCAAGAAAATAATACATAACAGTCATGCTTCATGTGCAGTGTTCAGTGGCCCTCTACTACAGCTGAAATAAACTTTAAAAATCAACAAATCATAGAATGTTTGTGTCACAATCTCCTGTCCAATCCTCAGTCAGCCTAGAACTACATTTCTCAGCATCCCTCCTGATTCCCTCCTGCACTCAGTCAGCCATCACCACATTTGCTATAGATTATCACCGCATTAAGTCACACATATAAGCAGTTACTCTCCACTTCACCTTTGTCTGGTCTTGTTGTTCGCTACAGAACTGCTTACCCGACCACTCACCTTGGAATGCTTACCTGTTGTCTTTGTCTTCATTTTCTGCAGCAAAAATGGCTGCCCACTGTTCCGGGTGTGTGGGTTCACTACTGTGTGTGCACTTGGATGGGTTAAATGCAGAGCACAGGTTCGGAGTATGGTTACCATACATGGCCGTCATGTTACTCACTTTCCCTTTCACTTTGACCAGCCAGCACCTGCGAAGAAAGGGACTGTTACTCTTTCAGCTAAGTTTCTCCAGTCATTCAGTGAACCTGTTAACTCACCTGCTTGCATCTATATGCCTCTTCACCTCTGTCATGACTCATGAATCATATTTAGATCATACTTGTTTATTGTTGCTGTTTTTGCTGACCACTTGTACTTGTCACATGACAGAAGAACACAGGAAAAAGGGCAACAGATGCTGTGTAGGTGGGGTTTCTGTACAAACATGAACAAAAGACCACAAGAATCACGATCATCTCTGTTCCAGTGATGTAATGATAATAACAGATTTCAGCAGTGTGTAAAACTTCCTAATGACTTTTGGGCTCATCTTATTTCTCATCATTCAGTTGACAAAAGGAGGATCATTTTTCATTTTTTAGTCTCTGGCTAGCTTTAGGACTTCCTGTTTTGTGAAGACGGATACATGGCCTAAACAGTAGCTCTGATTCACTTCCAGGGGAAACACTGAAGTCAATGTAATTCTGTTAATAATCTGTTCACTTTGGATCCAGTGCTTAAATTAGGTCCTCAACATAAGATTGGGGGTATTGCTACATACATACATACATACACATACATACACACACACACATTCATTAAAGGCTTGATTAAGAAAAAATATATACATTTTCAGTCAGGTGACTCCATATAAGGCACTTGAAAAAAGCTGTCTTCAAAATACACCACAAAATGTAAATAAGGCACCTGTTTTGTTTACTTAATTTACTGTATATGATTCATATGAGTGCAGCATTTGTGAAAGCGTCTTTACAAGCATTTGAAAGTATTTTGACAAGCAGGTCTCTTTTCTTATTTAAAATACCAAAGCAGATGCAATAGCTGAGTTGTAAAATCTAGCAGTTCCTAACAAACCCCCTAAAGTGATCAAATTAACTATTGTTTTAATCAGTTCTTATTAACTGATTATTATGTGAGATTCATATGTTCATATAGCAGCTTTTAATTTCACTTTTGTGCATCAGAACATTTATAATTTATTTAGACTTATTATATCAATAAGAGATCTGTATATGGGAGCATAATTATCACCAAAGAGGTTTATCATATAAATTACTGCAGTCATTTATTGGTTTTATCTGTACAGATTTACATATCAGCCTTGCTGGGAAATTCCCTCTCGGGTTGCCACTTCTGATAATAATAATAATAACAGGCTGTTTTGAACAGCTGCCAAAAGCTTGATGTTTCCACCTCCATTCTAGTTTGACTAACTAAATTGTTCATAGTAATCAGTACATTAATAATTAGTTAACTTTGTTTAGCAGATAACTGAAGATGGCAAAATAATGCATTCTTGTTTAATGCAAATTTGGAATTAATTAAACCTATTTTATGTCTATTTTATGCTTTGTAAATGTTTTTACACTTATGTGAATGACTTGATCATTTTACAATAATTTAAATCGTCAGTTTACTCAGTGCATGTTGCACAGATTTTTTTGTTCAGTTTTTTCAGTTTCAGTTTTTTTTTCTCTCTTTTCTGTGATTTTACAACACAGTCTTTAGGACAAGTTTTTATGGTTGTAGGACTGAAGAAATATTCTATCATTTCTATCCTTTATTTTATCTATTTATTTATTAGGAAGGTATTGGACTGAAGATATCAAGACTTACCTGACTGAAACATGAAAAATGGGCTCCAGTGCCTGTAAGTTGTGTTAAAATCTTTTTTTTTTTTACATTTTAAATCTTTATAACAATTTTATTTTTTTTAACAATTTATTTTTTATAACTTTATTTTTTAAGTTTTGTTTTTAAATGTTTTATAAATGATTGGTTTTTTTTTTTCTAATTTAGCACAAGAGGACCAAGTGCCATTGATAGGACACGATAAAAGTTTGAGTATCTCTGTGTATTTATGTACTTTATAAATGTTATTTTAGAAATATTTATTTATTTATTATAAGAAATGTCTTTGCAATACAACTGACAACCAGATTTATTGTGAATTTCAGTGCGATTTATTTTGATTTGTATATTGTAACAAATGTTGAAAAAAACTTTTTTTTAGTATTTTCAAATAATTTAAAACAGTTTATTGGTTAACACAAACTGTTTTTTATTTTTGGGCTAAATGTCAGTGGAAAATTGGGTAGAAATGCATGAGTGTTGGAATCATAGACTGTAAAAAAAGGAGAGGAATTTTGATTAAATTAAGTAATCCAAGTGTCAAAACAACAACAAAAACTATAAAAAAGTTTGTTAAGACAAACTTTAGATTGGCTTGAAAAAGCCTAGCCTGAAAGTTTAAAGCAGTTGTAAAAGCCTGAAGTTTGAACATTTAGATAGATTAGATAATGTTGATAACATGTTTCTAGCATGATTAACGTTTTTAGCATGATTAGCCTGTTACTAGGATGTTTTAGCATGACTAGCAAGTGACTAGCATGTTGCTAGCATGACTAGCAAGTGACTAGCATGTTTCTAGCATGATTAGCAAGTGACTAGCATGTTGCTAGCATGACTAGCAAGTGACTAGCATGTCGCTAGCATGTTTCTAGCATGATTAGCAAGTGACTAGCATGTTGCTAGCATGACTAGCAAGTGACTAGCATGTTGCTAGCATGACTAGCAAGTGACTAGCATGTTTCTAGCATGATTAGCATGTTACTAGCATGTTGCTAGCATGATAAACAAGTGACTAACATGTTGCTAGCATGACTAGCAAGTGACTAGCATGTTTCTAGCATGATTAGCATGTTACTAGCATGTTGTTAGCATGACTAGCAAGTGACTAGCATGTTGCTAGCATGTTTCTAGCATGATTAGCAAGTGACTAGCATGTTGCTAGCATGACTAGCAAGTGACTAGCATGTCGCTAGCATGTTTCTAGTATGATTAGCAAGTGACTAGCATGTTGCTAGCATGATAAACAAGTGACTAACATGTTGCTAGCATGACTAGCAAGTGACTAGTATGTCGTTAGCAAGACACATATGTGCACTATATATCCATGTAATCACCCTATATGGGATTAATTATGTTTGCACTTGTATATTTGATCAAACTAATATTGTCCCATGTGTAGCCTATTTTGGGCCCATGCACACATTTCCCATTAATTGCCCAACTGGGAACACACATGTGGGTCCTAGCTGGGTCACCCAAGTGGGCCCCAGATAAGATGCCCATTTTGAGCCCATGCCCTGTACCCCTGTAGCCCATGTGAAACCCATGTGTGCCCCACATTAATGTGTTTGCTGGGGGTTTGTAGCCATTGGTCCTGTTAGCAGCACGTAAAGCAAAACTTTTATTTGAATTCTGAATTGATTATAGCCTAGAAAGCGAGCAAATAGCGCTTCCATATAATCACTAAAAAGCGGTCACTCACTTCAATTTATCGCAATCTCACAATGTTCCGTTATAATCAATGAAGCTCTGAACTGCAAATATAATATATTTACAATGTGTCTACGTGTGGTGTTTAGCATTGAGTGAATTCTGACTGTCTCACCCTGAATGCATGAGAGATGACAAGCTACTTTTTCCTGCGTTTTTTAGTCAATTTCTCGACTTTCCCCACCTTATGAACAACACATTTTCGTACACGATAAAAGCTCCTTGTGTTTTCTTGGTTTGAATTCATTCATGCTTTTAATGTGTTGTAGCCTGTAATATTTGGTATGCATACTGATTATATATCTATGTGTTGGAGATTAGATTAAAAAAATACTAATTATAATTATTTATTCATTGTGGCTCCAATGTAAGCAGGCTACAATGGGCCCTTGGGTTTGCTAAAGTGGTGTTCTTAATCTGGCCCTGCAAATGCAGACAAACGTCATTCTATAGGTTCAGAAAACACGTTTGTCAGGTTTTGTAGGATCAAGTGTCTCTTTACACTTTACCGACAAATGCAGACAAACATCAAAAGACATGTTTGCGGGTCTTTTATCTGATCAGTGTGTTAGCCCTGTTTATGTTGCTTGGCAGTTATTTTCGCTGACATACTGCAATCTGGTGTGGCGGAGGAGAATCGGAAAGGGGAACATTAAATTCAGCTGACTACGCCACCCTGTCAAACAGGGAAAATTAATTATGAATTGATCACCTACAAAGGGCACACAGGAATGTGGTTTCAAAAAAAGAGGCCTGAGATGTGGACACCAAAGTACAAAAGATTTATTTCAACAATAATCAAGCACTAATCTTAAAAAACCCCATTAAACTGTAGACCAGATTAGGTTACACAAACATGGAAGACACAAGAAACAAACAAAAAGGAAACCGAGGCTTACCTATGGCAGGTGAGCTAGTTTATTGAGCACAAGGCTCCTATATCGCAAAGATCTTACCACCAGGTGCACAGGTCTCACTATACCACACACACACACACACACACACACACACACACACACACACACGTCTGGTTTGCTATCCTTGTGGGGACTCTCCATAGGCGTAATGGTTTTTCTGCTGTACAGACCGTATATTCCCTACATCAACCCTACACCTAAACCTACCCCTTACAGGAAACTTTCTGCATTTTTACATTTTCAAAAAACTTCATTCTGTGTGATTTAAGCTTGTTTACCCGTGGGGACCTCAATTTAGGTCCCCACCGTGACATGAGTCCCCATGAGTCTGTGTGTATT
>JAFVLL020030401.1:0-24731 GCA_021397915.2 Tor tambroides | reverse complement strand
TTCAATGAAATTAGAAAAAAAAAAAACAAAAAAAAAAAAAACTAAAAGCCAATTCACAGAGCTACACTAAATTCCACCAAACACAAGCAGAGCAAACACACTGAACCTACAAAACACAACAATCATACAAGACTTGTAATGACCCTTGTGCAAAGTGTGGTTAAAAAACAGGCAGAGGTCTTACTCATAAACAGCATAACAGTCCAGGCAAATGAACCTAAACAGCAGGTAAATGGCAAAATATGAGGTAAAAGGCAATGTCAGAAACAAGAAAACATCAGGGAAACAATGCTCAGTTTACATGATAAACAAGATCTTGCAAAGATGCAGTAACAGGCTAGTGCTGTAAATAAACAGTCTACTAATGCAGGAAGGAGATTCAGGTGTGAGAGGGAAACACGTTATCATTCTGGTGACGGTTCCTCGTGTGGTCAGAGGAGGGAACGACGGATGCAGAGGCAGATCTAACAGCGCTCCCCCGAGGACTGGGATGTAGTTGGTCAGGGTGGATGAAATGGAAGTCTGTGATAAGAGAAGGGTCTGCAGGAACCCATGCCTGCTTCTCCAGCCTGTGACATTCCCCATCCATCAGGTAAATCATTCAGCGCCTGGGGCTTAACTTTGTGCAGGTAAGGCAGAGCTGGAGGTCTTAGGTGTACAGCTAGACCCTCTGCCCATGATCAAGACTGTTCAGATGGAGCCAGTGGTCCACCGCTGGGTGATCAGACTGCTCACTAGACCAAGGAAATAGTGGAGACTGAAATTCCAACACACACCCGAATGTAGTGTGATCAATAGAGGGTTTCTTGAGGGAGTTCTGAGCATATACTGCAGTGGCAAACTGCCTTTTTCTTGGTCCAGCCACACCACTCAACTGTTGGCTTGAGGGTGGTACCCAGAAGTAAGGCTGACACTGATGTGAAGCTTTTCACAGAAGGATTTCCACACCCTGGAGATAAACTGTCAGCCGTGATCAGAAACATCTTCTGGTGGATAATTAAGCCAGAACACATTGTAGAAAAGGAATGGGACAGCAAGCTTTGGAGAAGCAGCAGATATACAGGAAAATGATGTTATTCCTTTGTGAAGGCGAGAGGTGAGTGATGAAGTCACCTGTGAGCAGGGGCATGAGGAATGGGCAGAGGATGGAGAAGACCAGCAGACAGCAGGGATGACATAGACTGAGCACACAATGAGCAGTTCTTTACAAATCCAGTTACATCAGCTGTGAAGGCTACAATTTGTTGTGAACAAGCTGCATGGTCAGATTTTCTCCTGGATGACCTGAACACATGGAAATAAGAATCCATTGTGCCCAGGACAAACACCACCCCTCGTGACACTCTGTGGACAGAGGTTCCTCTATCTGCACTTGTTGGATTATATGCAGTAGGTCCAAAGACACTACGCTGATTACCAGAGAAGATGCTGGCCTGGGTGTGAACGTGAGTTTCAATGTTCAATGGCTGTGGGAACCAGGGGTATCAGAAAAGAGAGCTTAACAGTGATGGCATTCAAAATTTGAAGTCAATTTGGGGATGTAAACCACCATCTTTCATCTCTGCAAAAAAACCCAAAACAAAACCCTTCCACTGCAGGAGAAGTTGGTAATCGAATAAACCTCTGTTATAAAGCCTCTTCCACATACTCTAGCAAGTCAATAGCACAAGATGGTAGCTCACTAGGTGGTATATGAACTGAAGTGAAACAGAGCGGTAGGGTATAGGAGACAATCTATTCATACGGATTATAACACAGCGGTGCCCTGGGCACAGACCCATTAAAGACACCTCGGTTGAAATTACGTTCCTTTTTTATTCAAAATATTTCCATACATGTGAACTATATCATAAAATATTACTATTCTTAAATATAAGTAAATACAATTTGCATATTTATAGATCATGTTACTTGATCTATATGGGCAATGGGAAAAGCAGCCTAATATTAGTGTAATCTATTAACTAGCCTATGCATAAAGCCCATCTTTTAACTTGTACCAGATATGGGTGTCATGTCAGAAAATATTTTTAATACGTCTGACTTTGTATTTACCGTAAATTTAATAAAAACATTGTAAATTGCTAATTATAGGCTAACACTTTCATTGTACACAAAGAGAGCAAAGAATATTTGCATTATCAAAGAAGATTATCATTGACTTCAGTTCAAGCGCTCTCAAAAACCACCATTATAGTCACTGAAGCTGTTTACACTGTGAAAAGTATATCTTACATTCATAGGCACACCTGCACTGTGTTGTTTCTGATGAGAGACTTCGCCAGAGCAGCAGCGAGCGCACGCACTGAACAACACATTTCAGCCAAGACTCATCTGAGCGCCTCTGATTGGCCATTGCATTCATAAGCTCAACAGACTCGTCTGTGATTGGTTATAAAGCCCAGTGCTGTCAAAACTCATCTGACTCAGCGGCAGCCAAAGCGTGAACGCAGATTTGAGTTTGGCAGCTGATGTTGCGTCACACTGAACTATCAAATCACTCTGGTGTGATTGCATCAAATATTAAAAAATATTTTTTCAGCCATTTTTTTATTTTTATTTTTTTGGATTCAAAATCCACTGGGTTTGAAAATCTGAGGGGGCCCAGTTGAAACTGTGTTCTGGGAGGAGCAGTATTTCAGCTGGGCCCCGCTCTGATGTTGTGCCCGGTCGTCCCGTGTGTTAATCCGTCCTGAAGCTTCACTTCATCATATCTCCCCCTCCAGGAGATAAGAGCATCAGGAAGCATGGGCCAGGCAAATCCCTGGATGATAGTGTGTTGGCGACAAACAGCTGATTATTTTCTTGATGCGCTGCCACCATTTGAATGAGAATGGGGCTACACTGCCCAGCTAATTAAAAAAAAAATAGTTGGTTAACTAGTTGCCTTAAAAAAATAAACTTTAGTGATAACTTGAGCGAATTAAACATTCCAGGCTTTCAAACATCTACTTGTAGGTCAATAATAGACCAAATGCAAAGTTCATTTAACTTCAAATTTAACTAAAAAAAAAACAAGAATGAATTACTTATGGAGCAGGTTTTGAAGGCAGAAGAATCATCCCTCAAAATAACAGGCAGTCCCTGAAGACAATTATGTGTGCACGTATTATACAACACAGTTTGCTAAAAATACATATCTGAACAATTCTGTATGACTTTTTTTGGGCCTTGGAGATGCTGACATGCCTCGACATTAGTGCTTATTTCAGTTACTGGAATATTAATCCCATTACTATTGCACTGCATTCAGCATTAAAAAAACACTACCCCCATTATAGTTTCAAATGTTGTTCATTTAAAATATGCTATACCCTATACATTTTCCATTTATAAAATATCTGTGTTAATGTTTCAAAGCTTCTGAGCAAGATATATATGATAGCATGCTTCTGAGTTTCACTCTCGGTTTAAGCTCTGCCTGTTTTTATTCGGCCTGGATGCAGATCATTCCAGAAATACAGATATACAGGTGTGGCTGCTTATCCAGACAATGGCTTTATATTTATATTTATTTAATGATAATAAAATAATAATTCAAGCAAGATTCAAACTCACAACCTTGTAACAAAGAATGCTTCACTCGTCTGTGTTCTTGTTTGCAGATGTGAAGCCATGTGCAGGTATGTGAAGAGCATCTGTGTGTGAGATCAAGCTTAGGTCAGGGACGGAGATCCCCAAGACTGAAATCATTCAATCACCCATAGCATGCATAGAAACACTGTGCGCCAATAAAAATACAGGTTAATCAATGCTGTCTGTGCAGGATTCGTGAGTTCAGCACCAGAACATAGATATAATTTTAGAGCTATGTTTTATAAAGGACTAGAGAATTAGAAGTTTTTCTGGAGTTTTTAAAGGTTATTCTCTGACAGGCAGAGTTCAGCTCCAGTCCTAATGAGACACAGCTCAAGCAGCTGATGGAGGTCTTCAGGACAGCCCTGATCTACGACACCAGCCTGCAGAAGCCTTTCTGATTCCAGCTGGAAACTCCTTCTAAGAGAAGCTTTGATAGCTACAGACACAGCTGAGCAGCCGCGGTCTGTTTAGATGGCCCAGTTCTCCATTAGTGTGAAAATGAAGACACACAGTCAATATGAAAATGAATTTGCCCCAGACTGACATGCACTGTACCAGCTTGTGCATGTGTTTAGCTGCTCTCATTGATGCAGCAGGAATACAGGAGTAATGCAGAGCAACACAGCCACAACAGCAGGCCGCTTTCTCCGTCAACAATCAATACAGCCCTATTCAATACAGTTTAAGCCATTACACTGCAGCAGCTAATGAACACCACACAGCACAATAATGCAATCAGTGCTAATAAACACTGTTTAGTGGGTGCAGACACACATAGAGCTCAACTCACTTTAATCTGTACCAGGGCTTGAAAACAAAAGAAATTCAATCGGTTCACTCCGAGCAGAATCTGTATTTTAACCTTTCCGTTCCTGCGATCCTCTGTATTATTACCATTTCAAAACCAGTTTGAGTAGAAAAATACTGGTTAATAACATTATTTTTTTTAAGTAAAGCGTTTTCTTTACTCAAAAATAAAAGGAAAAACAAAAACAGGAATAGATCTTGTATCTTGACCCGCTGTGCTTATAGTCATATCCAATACAGCATCATCTTTTCTAGATTTTGGCCAGATGTAGCCTACTAAACAAAAGAAAAAAAATCTGTTAACGCTTTAAATACATTAAAATATTTTTTCAAGATATTTAAAAATGTTTGCTGCATTATTAAAAACGCTATTCGTATAAAATTGCATTTTGAGAGGAAAAAAACATGTCGCATTTTATTATTAATCTACATTAAGAAATAATGTAGGCAAAAATGCTGGTAAAGCAAAATGTTTACAAACATTATAAACACAGCCATTAGTTTCCTTCTCTCCACAACAAATCCTCTAAACATAAGGCTATATAGCCTATAGGTTATATAAACATCAATCCAAAAACAAATTAATTGAAGGTGAAACTGATGCCTGCCTCTCTCATTCAGCACAAATCCAAATGTTTCCATATTTGTGATGTGTCTGGATGCTAAAATATCATGTATTATGTAATAGGCTTTGTACTTCACTCGCATCGACGTAAAGCATCATCCTTCACCTACTTTTTATATGTTTCTTTAACTCTATTTAATTTTGATAATGAACAGGCTGCAGTGATGCAAAAATATGTTGTGTCTGTGTGCGTGAGGGGCCGGCGCGATATCATATACCAACGCTGGCTAGTTATAGAAGCAAGACATCATTCAAAACTGTCAAACTTTTGTAAAATAAAGAAAACTGTAAAGTTTTTGCAAAATTAAAGAAACTTCTTTCTGCCGTCTCATTTTCCTTTCTGATAATTTGCATAGAATATTTGCGTAGACTGTACTATTTGAATTCGTGATTGGTTGACAGCAAATTTAAAATAGTAAATGGAATGATAAAATAACGTTATTAACTGGTTAATGGCCATTTCAAAGTTTTGATTCTGTTCGGAACTATAAAATAAGATTTTGTTTCTGGTTCTGTTCCTGTCAAAATCTCCTTTGCTTCTGGTTTTCGATTTCATTCCTTGACCCGGTTCAGAGCCCTGATCTGTGCATGCACAAGCAGCGAGCTTTGCCTGCAGTGACACACAAAGAATTTGTGTAAAAGGTTGAATACATATTACATAAATACATATTTCTTAATTCGCTGTCTTTATTACATTGACAGATCCGGGTAAAATAAATAAATAAAAATAGTGTGAGATGTTGTGAATTGTGTCTGATCAGATCCAGTCTAATATGTGTGATTGGTCAGAAGGATCTGTGGAGCGGCAGATCTCACACACTCCAGCACAACTGGACGACTGAAGCCTCATTAGCGCTCAAACACTAGCCTAATGTCCTAATTAGCAGCTGAAGGGAGGGCAGATGGCGCTTCTGCAGTCGCTGCTGGATGTGTTAGCTGTACACTGGAAGCATCTTTTCCTCTCTTCAGGCTGAGAACGGCTCTGAGAGCACTAACCGATCGTCTGAAGCCAGTGCAATCAGTGTGGGTCAGCAGCTTTGAGGGTCCGTCGTCCACTCTCAATGTCATCAGGAGGCTCAGGCCTCAAATAACGCCATTGATCCACGTCACACGAGATGCATTCACTCAGCTTTATTGATCAGTCAGCACACGTGTGTTTCACTATTACTATAATAGCAGTAATATCTGGTGCTCTGCACCGGCCCAGAAATAATTCAGTTTGTGTTGATTTCTGGATTGTTTCAGAACGTTTTATCTTCACGTTACTGAAATAATTAAATGTGAGGCTTGTGAACTGTTTGAAATATTCCTCACTCCCGATGGCAGATCGAGGGGGTTCCTGTGGAAACGCTGTCATCTAGGGAAGATGGTTTCATATATTTGACTGATATGCATATGTGCGAGTTTAATGAGACGTTTCCGGTGTGTGGGATACAGTTTGTTTCATCTCAGCACAGCCTTCTCAGAAATCCTCTCTCTGTTTGTATGCAGATGTATTCTCATTTTCAGATCCACTGTATTTTTCATCATTAATTGATTCCCTTTGAACATTATGACACGAGTTATCAGATTCTTTCATAACAGAACGGCCCAACACAGCTCTCAATTAATCCGGCCGGGTGTCGTTGTGGGATAAAAGAAGAAGACAGGGATGGAGCAGTGGGGATGTTAATAATTACTAAACTGTTTATATCGAACGTACCACTAATTGCTCTGTTTTACCACTGCTTCTGATATTGCACAGAATAAAAGAAAATCTGCAGTAGGCAGATTCAAAAAAATATGTGGATAAAGCTAGAGATTTCTAGAGTCAGAGCTAAATGAACAGGGAGAATCCAGGTTCATTACATGTTCACGTTCATGTCATTACGTGTTTCCAAATGTACAGAAGCCCACAGAGACTAGTTATTTTTCACTATAGCGAAGGAGAGGTTACAGATACTGTAACAGAACCTAAATTATACACTTCTCCCTCATACATAAAAAAAAGAGAGAGAAACATCTTCAAAGAGAGGCTCTACCAAAATCTGCTAAAGAGCTCAGCAAGCATTTGTTCAGAGCATTTGTTAAAAACAAAGCTGCCAAAACAACAAGCTTTATACTTCCTCATCATTGTGACGGACATCTGCAGCAACACATCAGCGTCTGCTTCACCTCATGCTCAGACGCAGCGTTCAACACGAAGGTGCAAAATGTGTGGAAATTATGAATTAAATAGCAGAGGAGTTTTGGAGTAAATATTAAAGGGTTTCTCTTTTTAAATTTTAATATGTTCCTTGAGCTTTTGAGTTTTTGTTGTTTTTCACTCAAAAAACATTTGCAAAATGTGGCTATTTTCAACCCTCATTTTGTCAAAAACACTGTTTTAGTGGTGAATTTCAGTCACTGCATCTCTGTCCGTCTCACCTCCTCAGGGAAATCATGAGGTGAGATGATAGTGCTGATTGCAAATATTTTTTTACAGAAGCTCGCTGAGAAAGAATTTGAGCTCTGAAACTAGAGCAGTGTTTTCATAGCACAATGATGTCATTTGTGACCCTGGAGCACAAAAGCAGTCTTCAGTAGCACAGGTATATTTGTAGCAATAGCCAAAAATACACTGTATGGGTCAAAATTATCCATTTTTCTTTTATGCCAAAAATCATTAGAATATTAAGATCATGTTTCATGAAGATATTTAGTACATTTCTTACCGAACAAATAGAGAAGGTCGTAGCGCCAAACACTCGTCCAAAAATCCAGTAGGCAAATAATATAAGGTGCGTAGATCCAAAAGATACAAAGATAAAAGAGATCTGCTCGTCCAAATTCAACCCAAATGGCTTATTTCATTCAGTGCACATGGCACTGAGGAAGGGTTAATACCCGAAAAACGTTCTGCACTTTTGCACTTTTTTGCACATATTTTTGTGACCTCTGAGCAATAAATGAAATAAGCCTGGGCTGAATTTGGACAAGTGCAGATCTCTTTCATCTTTGTAAATTTCCTACCGTAAATATATCAAAACTTAATTTTTGATTAGTAATATGCATTGCTAAGAACTTCATTTGGACAACTTTAAAGGAGATTTTCTCAATATTTAGATTTTTTTGCACCCTCAGATTCCAGATTTTCAGATAGTTGTATCTCAGCCAAATATTGTCCTATCCTAACAAACCATACATCATACATGCATACATCTCAATTAAAAAAAAAAAAAAATTGACCTTTATGGCTGGTTTTGTGCTCCAGGGCCACATATACTGTATGTCAGAAGAGTTGTGGTGTCTTGACCTGTCTGATGGTGTGTCTTGGCAGAAACTCCACGTACTGTATGAAGGTGTCCATGTCTCTGACGGTGGAGGAGAGCGAGGAGGGACTCTGCTTCAGCAGCCGGATACGCTACCAGGAGAACGCCGAGATCACCAAGAGCAAAATGATCAGCTGCCCTGACATCGACGACTATCTCGCACCCTACAAGCAGCCTACCATGACCTGGTACAAGGTACAGACTCACCTCTCACACAGCATGAGGGGACCATGACGGATGCTTTGGTTTCTGGCTCTACTCCTAACCCTGAACCTGAAGAGTTTAGTTCAAACCAGATGAGGTTTCTAGTCCATCTGAAGAGCTTGATTAGCTGGATCAGGTGTGTTTCAATAGGTTTTGAGCTAAACCCCTGCCTGAAACCATTTGGCTTTGAGAGGAATATTGTTCCAGGATCAACAAACCTATTTTTCTTTTTTAAAACATCAGTGAGTTTTATGATAATGGGTTTGAAGTGAGTGAGTGTGAGAGGCGTATGCACTCGACAGACATGTGAAGAGTGGTGTGTTTCCTCAGGAGTGCCAGAGGAAAGAGTGGAGGAGCTCCATCATCATCAACACCACCAGCCTCTGGATCCCCGAGGTGCAGGAGGACGACGGAGGGAACTACACCTGTGAGCTCAAATACGGCAGCAGAGTCGTGAGACGGACCACAGAGCTCAAAGTCACAGGTACACGTTCAAACTCGTTCAGATCTGAGAAAGCAGACAGAACCTGCTCCTAATCAGTGATAGAGTCTACACTGGATGTGTTATGTAGTGCTGACAGTAAACAGATGCCCTGCTTGTGCTATGTCAAGAAACCATCAGTGTGTTTGGAGCGTTTGCCTTGACTCGTCCAGTGCAGACAGACTCAAGCCGTTCAGTTCAAGGCATTTTATACAGAAAATGCAAGAGCAGGTCGGTACACATTTCTGCTAGTTTTTCCGTCCTTTTAAGACAACATTCAGACTTCTGTGGCTTTATTTGAATTCATTTTTCACACATTAGGGCCCATATTCACAAAACATTTTATCTCACCACTAAGAGTTCTCCTCAATAGCAGTAAAAGAGTTTTCTCTTAAAACTTATTCACAAAGCTGCTGAGACACACTTGTGCTGAGGAATAGAGAGATGTCTTAAGCTCAGAGTAAAGGGGGCGGGGTTTACCTCGTCGCTATGGATGATGTCAGCATGCTCATTAACTATGCTCACAGTGATTGGCTGATAGTCTCTGTCAGAGATTTGTTCATAGAAATATTGTAGAGCGTGATATTATGATGCCACATTCAGATAAAGGTTTAAAAATAAAAATGTTCAAATAAAGATTTTAAAATGCAGGCTAAGGCTTTGTTCACACTTGGTGTCTTTTTTGAAGCTGCCGGCGTCTGTTTTACATTATAATCCTATGGAATAAACCGTGTTTTCAAAAAAGTCCTGAGCGCTTTTAAAACACCACCGCCGGCTTCTTTTTCTGCAGCTCAGAGCGTCTTTTCAAGTTGAAAAAAGTTTAACTTTTCTGAAAAAATGCCCTACGTCAAGCACCTGTTTGACAGCTGACCAATGACAAGCGAGAGGCGAGTCCTTTCCATAACAACAAAAACAATGAGAACAAAGGAGAAGATAGCCAGCAGTCAGATCGTGCTAGTCTCGGAGCATAAGGAGTTGTATGAAACCATGCATCATCCAACCGGAGCTCCTGGACTAAATTGTTGGAAGCACCATACAGTTTCCTTCCCCGTATAATGTTGTGTTCCCACAAATGTCGTTATGAACCGACATACCCTCCCCGTTAACTTCAAAAGCCGTCATTTCTGCAGCACACAGCGCTAGGCTACCGCTGCAGCTGTTGTTATAGCAACAAAAGACGCCCTCGGCTGCTGTTTGTAACCAAAACACTGCCAGCTTTTTATTTTACTATAACGGCGCTCTTGTCCACTTTTTCTAGTCAAAACAGACGCTAAGTGTCACTAATGAAACAAGTATATGTTCAGGTAACTGTCAGCCTCGTACATGTGTGCTTCTCATTATTAGTGGATATGTATATAAACAGCATTTTAATTAACAGAGTAGAATAATCATGGCTGATAGTACGACATGCAAATGTAAAAGAAAACCAAACTGGACACAAGAACAGCTATTATTTCTTGCCCAGCTGGTTAATGAAAACAAGGATATAATCAAAGGAGAATTTAGAGTTGGGATAACCTCCAAAACCAAAAACGATGCGTGGGAAAACGACATTACGCAGCGCCTGAAAGTAGTCCCCAGCTATATCATAACTAGTTACCTAGCTGGGGACTACTTTCAGGCGCTGTGTAATATCACTGCGCCTGCTGCACTCATGGTACGGCAGCAAAGTTCCTTGATTATTACACCGGATTGAGAGTATAGTTCCTAGCCATATCGGCCTAGAAAACCTCAACTTTTCATTTTCTGTCGGTCTTGGTACACGATGTAACTACAGAAGAGTCAAGCTTTAAATAGGAAAATTATCAAAACTCTTTGGTCATTTTTGAGCGAGATGCTAATGGTCTAATCAGATTCAATGATCTATGCTAAGCTAAGCTAAAAGTGCTACCGCCAGACCCGGAGATCGGCTGAATGGATTCGAAAACAGTAAAACTCAACTGTTTAAATCTAGGGGAGTTATATGAGCCTATTCTCAAAAAAAGTGGAGTGTTCCTTACCTGTGATGTTTTGTGAATATGGGCCGTGATGTTGCCAAATAAACTGCAGTTGAGTGTTTCTCAGCTCTGGTCCTGGAGATCGACTCGGCTTGGACGCTGCTCAAACGCTCTCTAGTGACCCTGAGCTCCTCGATCAGCTGGATCAGGTGTGTTTGACCGGGGCTGGAGCTGGAGTCTGCTGGACGGTGGATCTCCAGGCCAGAGCGGAGATGTGCTGCTGGAGCTGGGCACTTCACATTCTCTTCAGACTAAGGCTGCGCATTTATGGCAAAATCACAGTCGTTGATTTGATTTCCCTGGATACTGTAATCTTGATTATTAAAATGATTAAAGTACCAGTTCTGTCTGTAATGTGACCTCAGACGATCTAGCACTGCTCTGTGTTCCACACGAATGTCTAAAAGTAGAGCAGCCGTAGCTGTCTGTGGTCAGCAGGTTCTGGAGGGTTGCCAGAAAGTGTTTTCTCTGTCAGCCTGGAGCCCATGCAGGAGTGGGTTTGTTTGAAAGCGAGCTCTTGTTCAAGCCTCCAGCCCTTCAGCCTCTTCTGTGCACATATCCAGGATAAACCCAGCTCTGCAGAGCAAACAACAGACTGCACAGTTTCACACAGCAGTGGAATCAGAAGAAAATCTGCTTTCACGACTTGTGTCTGGATAATGTGACCTCGCCGTGTCTTTCTAACGCTCCCTAAGGCTACACAGCACTCAGCTCATCTCAGGCGCTCTCTCATTACTATACATGAATCGCTAGAAACAACAACACTTGCATATGTCGTCCTAATTAGTTCTTGATCATACAGTATTGTGCATGACCATGAAAACCTGATGAAAATGAGCATACTGTACATGCATGCAACCAGAGCCGGTGCCTTCAACATTTCACTGTGCAATCACCATATAACAACGAATCCATGATGCTTTTATGATTGATTGCAGCACAGCCATATGAAGCAGATGTTAGACTTTCACAAACCACTAAACTAGAACACTACAAGTTCTAAAGTGCTGATCTGAGAACAGTTCACTTGCATTTGCTTTCTTATAGATGGTTATGCATGTGACTACAGAAGAAAACTTTTCCCAGTCAAGCAGGAGGAGAAAGTTTGTAAGAGAGAAATAAGAGTGTCTGAGAGCTTGTGTAAATCCACTCAGACGCGTTCTCAGCCGGGATGTAAACGGTCAGGACTCTTTCCGTGTCACATGATAATAGGAGCTGAGACAGGAGCTCGTCTGCTAACGAGCCGTCATCGTAGAAGAATGATGGGCCGCTTGGAGAGCCTGGTTCCTGCTCGTCTTCTGACAGGGCACGACAGCAGCAGAACACACACATTTATCTCCCCCGCACACATCATCCTCATCCTCATCAGCAGCACGTGTGGGCACGGGCTGTCACGCACCTTTATTGTTTTGCCCAAGTGCCAAAGGCAGATGATTTGTCTCTCTCAGATGCTGAAGGGGCTCTAGAACTCAAAAATATATCAAGAAATAACAGCGTAATTCAGTTAACCCAGCTGATTTGCACTGAAATCTTGCAAGGTTTTTGCGAGAGGAGAATTCTGTGAGAGGAGAATCTTCACACACTGCTGATCTCAAATACCACACAGCTCTCAATCTCTAACAATGACACGTCATCATCATCTTCATCTTCATCTTCATCATCATTATCATCTTCAAGTCAAGTAAAGTTGGCTCATGTAAATATCTGGTTTTAGGAGAGTTTATTAAATTCAGTCCATTAATTAAACTGTAACACTTTATGGTAACATGTTTTTAATACAATAGCTAACACGAAATAATCATTTTACAGTATTTAGTACTTTTGGTTATTGTTTATATTTTCATAGACTGATTTTTTTTAGCGTTTAAAGTTATTTAAATTAACATCGATTATAAACATGAATTAACAATGAACAATAATGTATTTATATACGATATTCATAAGTATGTTGTGATATCAACAAAAACCTTCTTTTAAATGTTATGAATTTAATTCATTTACATTTAGTTATTTAGCAGATGCTTTTATCCAAAGTGACTTACAAATGAGGACAATGGAAGAAATCAAAACCAGCAAAAGAGCAATGATACACAAGTGCTATAACAAGTCTTGGTTAGATTAACACAGAACACCTAGCAAGGTTGTTGTCTGTTTTTTTTGGGGTTTTTTTTAAAATTATATAATAATTAAAAAGAAAACAGATAGAATAGAAAAATAATAGAATTTTTTTTTTTTTTTTTAAGAAAACAAGCAGTTAGTAAATGAATAAAGTGCAAGTCTAAAAGGGGCATTTTTTAAGAACAGAATTAGAATAGAGAGTGCTAGAGTTAGAGGGTCAGATAAAGATGGAAGAGATGTGTTTTTAGCTGATTCTTGAAGATGGCTAAGGACTCATTCCACCAGGAGGGAACAGTTAATGTAAAAGTGTGTGAAAGTGATTTTGTGTCTCTTTGGGATGAACAATAAAGCTCTGTTCACTTGCAGAACACAAGCTTCTAGAGGCACAGAAGTCTGAAATACTGAATTTAGGTAAAGGGGTGCAAATTCAAGTATAATATGGATCATTTAAATGTAGTACTGCACTGGATATTTCAGTGACAGGAGCAGACCAACATTTATGGTTTTAGTTTGATGCTAAGAGTCTTCATGAGGCGTCCTGATGAACAAACAGAGGATCCAGCGCGAGCAGGTTCATCTCTCAGAGACTGAAGTGCAGATGCTAGGACATCAGTGAACTCAGCCCGCAGCTCCAGCGGAGGAGCTGCATTATCATGATCACGCATGGATCGGGGTGAGATATACTCAGAGGATGAGCGTGGAATACTGCTGTATCATCCCCAGCATCACTGGAGCAACAGTGAGCCGATCTTTAAATACAGCAGCAGTCGTGAAGTGACTGATAGCATCTCGAGAGACGTGTTACAAACACTGCTTAACATGCAGAGCTACTGTAGAGGAGCTTGTAGGCTGATTCCCTCAAAGTGTCCACCTTTTTCTTCAACGCAGAAGTAAGCCAATGAGCAAGACTTCCGGTTCATTAGCCGCTATAGGAAAATAGAACTGGGTTTTTGAATTTTTATCTCAAAATGTGTAATGGTTTTACTGGTTATGATGGGACTTGTATTAGTTTTAATGGAAACTCTAATGGTCCCTGTGGGTTTCTGCTGATAATTGGTCACCTTCTATTGGTGGCTTGTTAAAACCACTAAATCATGGTGGAATATGTCCCAAAACACACTACAGAAAACCATTGTTTAATGGTTTTATTGGTTAAAAGTTGATGAAGTTGTAATGTTTGTAATGGTATTTGCAGTGAAAACCAATTTCACTAAGGCTATTTTACCTAAACATTCAGTTTATGTAAACATTTACTCACATTTGTGAGTTCTTTTTTCTTTTTTATTTGTGAGAGCTTTTTTTATTTGTATTATTCCTGCTGTTGTTGACATGCTGCAAATATTCCAGTGCTGGCTTTTCCAGACACATCAAGCAGTACTGTATAATACTGTGCTCTCCTCTGAATCTGGATATTAGTTATTAGTTAACTTCATTAGCCTGTGCAAATAGCCTATTCATTTGAAATTGTCTCAGTTGATTAAAAATTCTCAAAATTACAAAGTAAGCATATGCAAACATCGAAGACATCAGAAGAAACTGATTTATTCATTTATTTCAAAGCAGAACATTTTCAATGCATCCTAATCTATCTGAAACAATCTGTCCTGTTTAGTATGCAAGAACTAGATTATAGTTACTGCATCACAAATCAGAGTCCCATAAATACAGCTGGTGATGGGGAAAGATACTAGCCTTAATTTAACGTAGCAGATGTTTCTCTGCGGTCTGTGTGACACGAGTGTTGAAGGCTATGAGTTTGATCTCACAGATATTTTGCTCTGTCGGTCAGTGCGATGTGTTTTGTAAGTGTTTCCACACACAGATAAAGACTGCTGAGCACGAGTGTGCTGACAGACAGACAGTCAATACACATTAGAGCTCTAATGCTCAGCTCTGTCAGAATCATTTACTTCTGATTCATGATTAACCACTAGAAGAACCAGTGTGTGTTCAGTAAACGAGCACAGATGCATGAAGCACACACACTTTTTCATGGATAACATGTGGTTAGGTGAATTCTGACCCATAAATGAACTGGTTTTCCATGGATAAAACATTCATAAAGCATTCAATAAACATCAGTAGATTTCTTTTTCACTTCCACCAACTCTGCATTTAGTGGTGTTTTACTGTAATTACTGTATAATAATGTATTTACATGACATATCCTGCTTGATGTGGTACAGTTTTTCACTGGCATGTTACCGTTAAAATTAAGATTTTGTTTTAATAGTGTAGTTTTAATGTCATCTATATGACAGGGTCGTTTAATACACTTTTAACAGATATATGCATTTTAAATTGAGTCTTTGTTTGCCAGGAAGATTTTGAGAACATTGTCTCCTCCACAGCAGGGATGAGACCAAACTTTAATAATTCAGTGTGATGCTGATCTGTTTTAACAATACTGATACAAATATACTGATTATTTCTTAAGTGACTATATGACCCAAAAAAAAAAAGTTTATTTTTAGAAGAAAAAAAAAACATGATTACACTCAAAGGCAAATCACATCTATATAACACATACTGGTTATTTGTTTGTTTTATTTTGACAAAATTTAAAACATAATACAAAAAAGTCCAAAAAGACTCGGTCATACACATTACAAAATAGCCACCGGCTTATTTCCATACTCGTTATTTTAAAAAATGAATGAACAAATCATAAATGGAGTGCAATCAACATTCAATTCAGGAACTCACCACACACACTTCAAAACATCAACCATGTTTTAACTTCCCTTCTAAAAATACTATCACCTTGTATTTCTTGAATACACCCAGGTCATTTATTCCAAGCAGCAGAGCTAGAGTTTCTTCCCATTTCACTCTTAAACCTATAAAGGAATTATATATCATTAATACTCGCCCTCGTAGAATGACAGAGAACCTCTCTTACAAGAGCATAATATTCTAACAGATGCTTTTCTTTAATATCTTAAACACCATCACTAGTTTTAAAAAAGTTACCCTTTTTCACCTTTAAAAAACTAATTTTCCTATAATGTTCATCTCGCAAATGCATCAGTGGATGTGCTTTCAAAATACTACAACCCTACAACTTATTTTGCGCATAAATCAATAACAAATGTATTGCAAAGGTAAATATGAGCACAAATATATTAAAAATATACCAATAGATGTAAAAATAATCCTATGTTTTACAGAAATATTATAGATTAAAATAAAAGAGTTTCCTTTAAGCTGTTGTTTTGCTCTCTCGGTTTAATGCAGAAGTGAGACGCCAGGCAGATAAACATTTAACTAAAGTGCTGGAAACATTTGAAAGCGATGCAGAAACCCACGTTTTGTTTGAATATGATTTGTATATTGATACTTTTTAGAGGAATCGATACTGAATTAGTAGCTTATGAGAATTGATATATTGATGCTTATTGTATAATTATTATATATTCTGATATATTAATTGCTGCCCACCTTTGCTGTACAGGACATGTCTTGTATTGTTTTGTTCAGAGTGAGAATATAAGCATCTGGAGACTCTGGAGCTCCGCGGAGCGAGTCGATGAGCTGACAGATTTCCTGATGAAGCCCGCTGCGCCTCTTTTATCAGCTCTGATGGTCTCCAGATAAAAGCCAAAGATTTATTCTCACTCAGTAATGAGCGGGATAATTAATTTTTGCCGACATCCATCACATTCTCAACAAGGCCATTGTCTTGAAAATTGCTCCTCAGCCGGGTTGGCGGTAGACGGAGGAATGTGAAGTGACGAGGAGCGTAATGAAGCGTGGGATTATTCAGACACACTTTATTAGAAAAGCTAATAGTTTCTCTATTTTAATTCGTCGTGTAATAAATGGAACAGAAAGCATACGCAGAGGTGACTGACTTACTGAAAGTGTGAATACATCAGAGCCAGATGTTATTTAAAATGAGGAACTACTGAATGAAAGCATACGGATGTACGTTTAAGTCACTTTTATATCTGTTTTCCGATCTGATAGACTGCTTCACATCAAACGGCAGCAAAGCATTTTTATTATGTCACGTGCTTCATGTGGTAACATCTGAAATTAATTGAACTTATTCAAATCCAAATTATTATTTACATCACTCAATTAACCAATTAGGCTATATCAACAAAACTAGAGATCAGGTAGAAACAGCTCCTTAAGGTCATACTTACTGAAACCGTTTTTAAACAGATTTTAATAATCCAAATGCATTTTCTTATGTTTGTTTTCTTTTGATTTTGGGGTGAAACATGAGTTATTCTGAGATCTGTGTAATCACAGATGAAGTCTTCAGCATGCAGGGAATAGAGTGAGTTGTGAAGGCTGTGATTGTCTCTCATTGACGGCGTGTGTTGTGTCTAATGTGACACTACTGCAGACTTAATTAGACCGTCTCTAGGGAACAACTGTGTGTGCAAATAACGGCTTTGTGAAGTTCTGATTAACATCTCAGCTCATGACTCTCATTAACACACACACACTCTTATCCAGATGGAGACACACACTTCCAGCAGTGAGGTTAGTTCCCCGCTAGCATGAACACACACAATCACAAAACCATGAGTTTCCACGTAGTGTGCTGGTTCCTTTAGTAACCATAATTTACTGGATGTAGAATATCATTGTGTCTGCTTCATTTGTAAGTGGATAAATATTTACCTGGCATCACGTCTAGTCTCGGGGGCTGTTTGCACGACACCATTTCAGCTGAAAACAGAAAGCTTTTGTATGTTTGGCCAGTGATGCACACAACAATGCCATTTCAGGGGCCCAAAAACACAAACTCTTGAAAATGGGCAAGTTTTTGAAAACGACACTGTTGTTGTCTCTGTGTAAACTACAAAAACACAAATGTGAGGTGGTCACCAACCTTTTCAAGCCCAAGATCCCTGACCTCGACCTTATGACAGACAAGATCTACCTATTGAAGAATTGATAGATTAAGACATCCCAGATTGCACTTCCAGTTTGAGGCCTTTTATTTAGTATTTTAATTAGTGATGCACCAATCATGGATCAGATTCAGAATCAAATTTTATTTTTATTTTTTCTTATTTAACTAGCAAATCGGCTGATTCTGATACTGATTTTTTAAAGCAAATTTATATATTGGCTGTTTGCTTTATAACAAACAAACTGGCCTTAAATAAAAAATATCTGTAGAAATGTGAAATTAGAGGCAGCCACTGCATTTTAATCACGATCCAAACAAAGATGCTTCAGATATGTTGCACAAGCAGTTGTTTTTCATCTGAATTAGATTGTATCATTTCAGGATTTAAAAAAAATAACAGAAAACAGAATGGCCTGACTTTAGGTTTTATGTATTTTATTTATTTATATATTTATTTCTACATAAAACATATCTGCATGAAACAAAAACAGCAGGTCTGAATGAGGCGCAAATTCACTCTCTGCCAGCAGGTGGCACTTATGAACCAGCTGCGATATAGCGTTTCCTTGGTTACCGCTGTAAACAAAGCAGAGCTTTGCTTTATACTGAGATAAGAGGAGAAGAAAATACCATTTCCATCAAAACTTTTCTCAAGACAGTTCCCTTCAGTGATATGTTAATATAACCCCACACCCCCAATTCAGTATTAATATTTTCTTCCTATATCTCAACCATCGTGAGCAGTGAGCTTGTTCTCTGCCTGCTACAGTGTTTTCTCCTCTTTGCGTCTGTATTCAGTGTCTCTGGGCTCTGTTAACATCCGGTGCGTGATGTATTTTTCTGTATCACTGTCTCAGTAGCTACCAAAAACAACAGAAAAATACAGTACATAGAATAGAGAAATGTAATGCATTTTTGTACTTATTTTACTGTTATTTTCAGGATCTACTGGGACAGTGATAAAGATCTGCCAGTCGATCGTGATCCACGGGTTGGCGACCGCTGCTCTATAGGGATGCACACGTGCGCAGACAAAGTGACGTCGCCAGCTACTGGCCTGGCATGAATAATACAGCGTTTTAGTCGTTTACGCAGATCTGTGTGAACAAGGATCATTTTGACAGTGTTTTCATCTGTATGTGACACTTTTATAAAACACAAAGGAAAAGCTTTTCTGTTATTAGTATGTTGTTTTCATATAAATGGAATCTCAGTGTTTTAGTTTTGTCCTCATGTCATTCGTTTTCATGGTTTTTCAGTATGTCCTCCAATGGTTCCCTTAATTACTCATTGTTTTATTGATTATGTGAACCTGTGTCTGGTTTGGTTTCTCGTTTAACTGTGTTTGTTCTCTCTTTTTGATTTAGTTCTTTGTCTGTCTCATTTGTTATTTTGGGTTTTGTGTGTGTGTGTGTGTGTGTGTGTGTGTGTGTGTGTGTGTTAGTTTTGCTTTGTAAATAAACAGGATCGCTGCTCATAGATTGTCACCCCTTCTTTGCTCCTGCAACCAATGTGTGACACCCGGACATTTTAATATTGAGATAAATATCCCATCCCGTATCAAACCGAGTTCACAAATTGATGTTTCATGAATAACTCACAGCAGCATTGCCCCTGTCAGATGTAATGTCAGCAGTGTGTGTAATACACACTATCATTTGTCAGTATTCATTTTTACCCTACACAGGCTCAATGGAAATACGTGCCTCTACCTACATTTCTGTAAAACTAAAAAAGCGTACCGATACGTACAAATCACTGCAGCTTCCAGTTGAAATGACCACTAGATGCAGTAAAACTCTGACAAATTTTATTCTGTTTCACACAAAGTATGATTTACAGGGCCAGAGTTTAAATTAAGAAAGCCTCATTTCACACAATTCCATGCACAATATTATGTTATGACTTCGAAATGATTTCACATGCTGCTAGATTCAAAAACTGATACTTTTGAACATTCTTAAGTTTCTAACACAGTAGTTTTGCTCAATAGCTCACGATAGGGCATGCACTTGTGTGGTGAAGCGCTCCGGTACGAATTCTCTGAAACTATGGTTCGACAAAACAGCTCAAACCCTCATAGAAGGAAGCAGCACAGTTACATCAGCAATCTATATCTATATGACTTTTGCATTCGTTAACACTATCAGGTGGGTTTGGTGTAGGGTGTTTGTTATTTTCCAAAACGATAGAGCATTAACCCTTTAGTGACACTCACTGGACATCTGAATTCTGAATCGCTGCAATACCTGAAGCAGTGTAATACAAACACAATAATATGTGCCTGTACCAACATAATAAAAACGTAACCACGATCACACATTTTAGCGCCACTCACTGGACATTTCCCTTTGAAAATACTGTGAAATGTGTAATGAGGGTTGCAGAAACATCAACACAAGCACGTAATTTCAATGAGCCTGGGTTGCTTTTAACGGAGTAGATTGAAAACAACCCTGTTCAACACTTACTGTTGTTTTGGCACTACAGTGATATTGTGTTAAAAATAATGCTGAGAAAATCACTCAGATGCACAGACAGCACAGTGCAGTGTTATTGCCCTATAATGCAAACAGCAACACTGGGTATTTTACGCTGTTTGTACAGACACAAGACATCCCCAATTATCAAAATGGATCTTTTAATTTTTCAGATTGGTTTATTTCATGAGATATTCTCACAAAAACTATGCATAGGCCTAATTAGTGTAAATAGCACAAAGCAGAATGTGAGTATTTGGCTGATTGTAACCTGACTGAGTGAGATGGGAAGCAGATGGAGATGCTCTGGAACTGCCAAAAAGTGCTTTTGAAGTGGATAGTTCCAGCTCTCAGATCTGACCGGATGCCAGCTTCTTATTGTGCCAAAAAAACTTCCTATAATCCTGGTAAAATCAGAGCAAGGCATGACCCCGAGAGGCTTATTGCTTTATTGCTTTATGACAGTGCAGTTCATGCCACCACTGATGTGAAAGGTGAAAAGTAAACGCAAAGTCACAGATAAATGAGCTTTGGACGCGTCTCAACTGGCTTCGATCAAGTGCACTAATTGAGTTTTCACTGGCAGACAGTTTTCACTTTCACTCACAGTTCATTTCTTTGGAGGCGTTGATCTGTCCGACCTCCATTGTGTTTGTTGATGGGTTGTGAATTGTATGCCAGCTGGAAAAATATGTTTTAGTTTACTGACTTTCAACCTTCCAGCACAAAAGCGCCTGAACAGCTAATGAAGCTGTGTGCGGTAGATCTACTGTGTGACAGGTTTAAAGAAAGAGAAGGAGTGATCAGCAGGGCTGCAACTTCTGACAATATTCTGTTTACTCATGTATTTATTTATTATTGCGTCTATGGAGTCAAACCAGGGCCGCATATACTTGCAAAAGAGTTGAAGTATTGCAAAAGAAAATAAAGTTTTGCCAAGGAAAATGAAAGTATTGAGGAAAAGTAAATGTGCTTTTTGCAAACCGAAATTAAGACCAGCAAAATATAAATGAAACAGAGCAAAAGCAATGATTTTGCAACACATATTTTCCATGGCCATAGCTCCTAATTTATTTGCAATGCTGCTTTTATTTTGTGTTTCAGTCAAGCGTGAGCTCGCGATACCGGTTTTTCTCTTTGCACTTCACATTTCTGTGCGTCTCACTTTTCTCGCGTTGTTTTGACATGGGGGTGGAGTCAAGGGACGGGGGCGTGTACAAACGGCCTGGCCACGCCTTCCTGGACCTGATCAAGGCACCGTCATTGAGCAGAGGCATGAGGGTGGATCTTTTATTCACTAGCATTAAAACATGCATGCTTTCGTTTTATTAAGTATATGAGTATTGACAGCATTTGCTCAAGTTAAAGTTTCTAACATGAACATCTGCTGTTTATTTCTCTCAGTGTGCACACTTTTATAGCATTAAAATGTGTATTGTTTTGTTTCATTAACGAAATCTGTATTAACGTGTTTGTTTAAAATCTGTTAACCTGTGGGAGGACGCCAGCGCACAGAGGCGTTCTTTGTTTGCATTAGTTCACAGTTACTGCTAGTTTTATATTAAACAATGTAATTAACTTGATAAACTATACATGATTAAAAAAGGCTCAAGCTTCATTTTTTGAATCTTACAGTGACAGTAATTTCTTCATTTGTTAGGAGTTATGTAAATAAAAAACGAAGTTAGTTTCATTTATATTTTGCAATTCTTTATTTTTGCTTGCAAAAAGCACATTTATTTTTTCTCAACACTTTCATTTTCCTTTGCAAAACATCGATTATTTTGCAAGTAAATGTGGCCTTGATTTGACTCCATAGACGTAAGATGTAACTCATGTACAATACCTGTGTTTACCTGAATCTCCTGCCCAAACTAAAATGACTTCATTGGTGATTGATTTGCTATGAGCTCTATGTTTGTACCTAATAATTTCACCATTAAATTATATAAGTGAGGTTTCACAATACACAACACAACAAAAACCCACTATTGCCAGGAGTTGCAGAAAACAGAAAGCAAGTTGAACTGTTTTTTAGGCTGTAAGGTTACACTACACAGCATGAGTGTGTGTGAGAGAGAGGAACATCACAGCAGTGGATAGGATCGTAAACAGAAGCACATGACAGACAAAAGCACTTTCCACTAATGTTTGTCTGCTTTGGGGATGCACAGTGATTCCCTTTCATTTGACTACATCTTAATTGCTCCATGAACAGATGAGTAAACTGCTGTGATTATTACTCACTGAACAGATGTTCATCTGACATGTGTGCAATTAAGAACATGAAAAACAAGAGTATGAAATCAATACAGACTTACTGTTTAAGACAATTACAAGATGTGTTGATTGTTATGAGAGCAGTGACAATAATTTGGCGGAACCAGCTGAGAAATGTTGGGATATGTGAATGACATGGTGTGCTGCATTCATATTTATTAGTCAATCTTATCTTACATAGACACATTAGTCCAGGTCATGATTTAGATGCGCTGTGATGTGACACATACATCAGATTCCTTCAACTGAGTTCATCTTTGCTTGAAAGTGTTATTACTGAGCTGGATTCTGCTCTCTAGTTTCTTACTGTTCTCTGATCTCCAGGTAATTGTACCATAGTTTGACAAATAGCTGTTAAAACTTCAAATTTTGTCCATTAAGGTGCAATGGCTTTTATAACCTTTGCATATTGTACAGAGGGATGTAATTATCTGTATGTACAGTTAAGTGACCTCTATTAAAGTGTTTTAATGGATTTTTGAGCTCTGGAGAACTTCAGCGTCCCGACCGCACTGCTAAAAAAAGATCTGATGGTGAACGTGGTCATACGAGGAAATTTACATGAATAAAGTTTGAAAAATCTCAGTAAATGTCTCAGAGCTTTTGTCCATTCACTGGAGGTCAATGGTCACTAAAACTGGTTACTAATGTTCTCAAAACATCATCATTTGTGCTCCATAAAAGAAAGAAAGTTGCATTTTAATTCAAAAAGGAAAAAAATATGCTTTACTCACCTCCCATAGTGTATTATTGCAGAAATATATGTGTATGTTTGTATTCAACAATGATGGAGCAACAGAATTGGTGTGAAAATAAATCTTAAAAGCGGTTTGTTTTGTTTAAATATTGTATAGATATATGAAGTGGTCATGAAGTGTACCACACACAGAGTAAACCAGCTAAAGTAATGCACTTTGAATAATATAGAACTTAATAATAAAATAAGTTAATACTTATTCAAAACAATCACTTTAGCCAAGTTTGTGCTATTTATTTTTATTCAATAAATATTGTGTCATGTTTATTTTAAAATTACAGAAACAAAATTATTTGAAAAAGTAAAGATTCTGAAAGCATTGAGGGAGATTCCATAATAATTTAACATAGCTTTAGAGCAGTAACATTACATATGTCAATAAAAAATATATATTTCTAAAAATGATGGTTCATTATAAATATGGTGATTATCTCCGAGATGGACACCCAATTTAATAAATGATATTTCCCATCTGAATCTAACGATGTCATGTTAAATGGAAAAGTCAGCCAGCTCTTTATTATGTGCATTATTGTGCCTTTAGACAGCAGGCGTTTTTTACCTCAAACACCATATTTTACATGTTCTTCTGTTATGTTGCTGTCTGTGATCAGTCAAAGGTGATTTTTTGTGCCATTAGTAGTCTGAAGGGGAGTAAAGTAAAAATTTAGCCCTGTTATACCCTAGAAATGTTACACATGAAATTAAAGCTGTGACACTTGATGCCACACTTCTTTTTTTAGTTTTTTTTTTTTTCCAGTTATTTAAGTGCATCGTTCGAGTATTTAAAGTGCACTTGTTCTGTGCACTTGAACTTTCAGTGTCAGGCACAGAATATAGTGCACAAGTACGCAAACTGGGACAATTGGGAAACAATATTGAGATATTGTGACTCAACGCAATATAGTGTGATCATCACTGAAAGCGTGGGATCTGATGTTTGCCACGGAGGATGAGGATGAATATTGTCGATCATTTGGCAATCATTGTGTATTTTTCCCTGAGCCACAACATGTTCAGAAAACACCTTTCTTGTCCCTCAGTAGACAAAAATCATACTTACTACCATTCAAGTTTATTTATTTAAATAAATGTATACTTTCATTCAGCTAGGACACATTATATTGGTCACAAGTGACATTAATGACAGTTTTACTGTTACAAGAGATTTTCAATTAAATTTCTTTTGAACTTGAATTCATGAAAGAATCCTGAAAAAAAAAAAAAAAAAAAAAATCAC
>JAFVLL020030400.1:0-15083 GCA_021397915.2 Tor tambroides | reverse complement strand
AGGCTATATTACATAATGTAATATTATATAATGTTGTGCGCTATCTGTCATGCCCACTGAAGGCTCGTCAGTAGATCACACCTGCGCTTATAGTGCTGAAGTGAACTAACCCTGGAACATAACCTGCTCCGGAGCAGGTTATCTTCAGAGAGCAAGTTACTATAGTTACTTACATACCCTGAAAGTAACCTCCGATTTTGGAACCGAGAACTTAGGTTATCCGCTCGCTTATCCTCAAACTTACCCGGGTATGTGACATAACCTGCTTTCTGGAACCCCTGATTTTTACCGTACATTTTTGCCATATGTACATCAACTTCACATAGTCACCACTGATAAGCTACTACTAAATATATTGTAGAAACTTAATTTCCAGTAAAGCTGCTTTGCAATGATTTGTATTGTAAAAAGCGCTATACAAATAAACTTGAATTGAATAATTGATGTGTGGCCTTAGTGTTCTTTTAGTATCTATATACTATCATAGTTTTTATTAATAATTTGAATTAATTTTTGTAAATTTGTTGCATCTTAATTTTATTAGTTATTTTTAAAATTTTATGTCATACAATTTTTATTTATTTTATTTCAGTAGTTGTTTTAGTACATCAAGTTAAACAAAATGAAAATTAGAAAAGTTTTTTTGGCAACTAGTTAAAAGTAAGTAAATTTTAGTATTTAAAATATTTTATTTTATTTAAATAACGATTTATTTCAAGCAACATTTTTAGTTTTAGTTGTAAAACTAACTAAAATTTAAAGGCAGGGTAGGTGATTTGGTTAAAAATGTTTTTTGTTATGCTGGTTGAAAGTCTCTTCACATCCTGATAGCAATCACTAAGTTAAGTGGTCTAAATGAATTTATATGTATTTCAATCATCTGTGGAAGGTGTAGGACCGTAAAATGTTTGTCCAATCATAACCCTCGGTCCGAGGGCTATGATAGGCTGTCCGACCAGTCTGTCAACATATGTAGCCTATTTGCATAGAGCACCCTGTTCGTACAGACATGATACTGTACATCATCAGCACGGTCCATTACGCTATTGCAGACCAAGAGAGAATAGAAGGCGTTATTATTGTAATATTATGCTCTTTTATACTATAATGTTTTCTCACCAGTGAACCTACCTTAAACTATAAAAACCCTGTCTCTGCTACTCTTTTAGAGTTACAGAGATTTTATTTTGAAACTTTATGGTTTTATGCTATGAAATAAAGGTTAAAATGTTGAAATTTGTCTGATTGTCAAATATACTTGTGACCATTTTCTGGGGGCTGGACAACCTCTAGCTAACTAATCTGGCAACCCTGAACCTAGGTTGTGTACAGTACTCCAATTAAATAATTACATTAATGAGCAGTATAATCATTTCACTTGACATAATCAAAACTGAGAAAACATAAGCATAATTAACAAAGACCTACAGCAACTGTGATCAAACCAATTCATGAGAGCTCTCAATATATCCCTAAAGCAGAAGCACACATCAGCAAGATCCCCTGATTAGCTCAAACATCAGTTTATCCTATAATCATAACTCAAGGGAGAGGCTTTCAGTGTCTTAGTTGTGTGACATTAGACCTTCACTCTCCTGTTAATTTCTTTTTAGCGCTGTCTAATCCTGCAATCCCTGTTCCCCAGTGAAATAATTACAAATAACATCACACCTCTCAAACAATTCAAGTCTTTATTGTTGATTTAATACTTGCTCACATTCAAGCGTTTGTTTTCCAGAAACATGCATCAACATAATTTAATTGCCTTTTACGTGTTTATCAAAATAAGGAGGTGGACTGAATCGCATGCATTTGAACACATATTTCTCAGGATCAAACAGAATGATAGGGGACCACCACAATACAGCACTACTCCATTCAAACTTGTAGCTTTGGGGGGAGTCTGATTTTTTCATGTGGAGAGACGAAGAAATTGAATTAGATTCCCGAAGATTTTAAACCCTCAAGTCACTGCAAGAACAACCACTGGCTTGCAGAAAGCTCAAAACATTGGCGCAAGTGATGCATGCTTGCTCAGGTACGCTGTTTACATTTACTGCATGGTTACTGTTAAAAATGCGAATCTGTACAAACTGTTATTATAAAGGAAAAAGACTGTTCCCTGTAATATAGCCCACTGATTTTAACCAGGAGTACTACACAAAACATGCAAAATCAAAATGGGGCTTAGGAGTTTAGATCGTAATAAATAAGCACGTAGGCCTACCTGCTCAAATCATCCGAGCTCCGTTGGCTCAGGTGTCTGAGTATTCCAGTACATCATTTAGTGCAAAAAAGTGCATGTTATTTATAAAAATAAATAAATAAAAAACTCATGTCCATTTCCACTAAATTATGTCGATCTCATTTAGCAGTGTGACGCTGGCTTATAGGTATTCCATTCAATCGCAAAGCCAGAGGCCGCTCTTGAACTATTATGAGCAGCGAAAGAGAAGGATATGATGACAAATGTAGATAGTTGTCCTCTGGTGACACATATAGATAGTTTTTTTTTTTTTGTCTTTAAATCATTGTTTAACCTTTATTAAATACTCAGTGAAAAATAACAATTATTGTCATAGATAATATAACAATACCTGACCCAGCTTCCTCTACATGTCATTCACACCAGACTGAGTCCCAAGTTTTGAGTCCCCAAAGCCACCATTCTTACTGCTTTCAGATTTTTAGAGAACTCAAAACTAATTTTCATTTTAAGTGGGAATGTCACTAAAAAAAGGAAAGAAAAAAATATCTTCATGAATATAGTATGTAAATTAAATATATATATATATATATATATATATATGTATGTGTTATAAAACACATTCATGAAGCCAAAGCAAATTCAAAATTGGGATTTACATAACAATTTATAACAAAACAAAAAAAATGTCACAGCAAATGTTTACTGTTTAAGAGAAATTCCAAAACAGATGAACCATTTTAAATGTAATTTCTTTCACTTTGTTATAGTTATACAACATTTTTAAGGTAAGGTTTGAACTTTAGTTATACAACATTTTTGAGGTAAGGTTTACAATTTCTTCAAGGGAATATCATTTACAAAACCATTACAATAAGAAATCATATAAGATATATGTTTCTGTTCAGACAGATGAACAGGGAAAAGCCATAAACTTTTTGTCAGATGAAACATGAAGCCAAAATATGTGGTTACTACAATATATAGTTTGTTTATGTTTTTCAAGAGATCAACATAGACTTGGGAGAGTTGAGTATGTGAATTTATTTCACATATACTTTAATTCTCTCCATTCAAAATGTATATATAGATACTGTTTATAAATCTCATAGTTTTCAATTTATCTTCCTCAGACATGAAACAGAACATGGTTAGACTTTCACTCTATATTGTTTTCATACTCTGATACAGACAGTTCCATATATTTCATATAAATATTTTATGCAAATAAATGAATTGCTGATCACATTGCAATAAATATGACTTCCTAGTGATAAATATGATTTTTTTTTTTTTTTTTTTTTACCTCATAGACTTTGATTCTTTATAACAGACTCTCAGGTCAGAATTTAATTAGATTTTTTGTCTTGGAAATGTCTTAAAAATGAAGTGTTCCCCTAGTAGCCTGCTGGGTTCAACTGCAGACATTTTAGTCTGAGCACATCATATGCACACCTGTGCTTTAATAAAATCAGGCTGGATAGAATCCGGTAAAACAGGTGAAATAAAATCCCACAATGAATTCATAAAAAACCCATATCAGCGTGAAGACTCGTTTACAGAACATGCTTAAACATTTGTTCTCAGCCCCGTGTTTTTTTTTTTTTTTTTTTTTTGTTACATTTTAATACATGTCAAGTTTGTGTGCTCTCCCAGGCACCAGTCACTGAGCAAGTTCAAGTGATTGCTTGAATACTCAGCATGATTGAGGTTATGGGTTCACGGACATGACCACTCACAGTAAACCAACTCTGCTGCACCACCCATTTAATGGCTAAGTAAATTGTGTTTAACTTTTAATTTTCCTTCCACTAGATATTAATTTCCAATAAAAGTGCCATAATATTTTAATGTCCTTGGCTGCAAGGTCAAGGCAGACACTACAACGTAATTAAGATAAAATTAATAGAAGGCATTTATGACTTAATTTGCTGCTGTTTAATTGAAAAATATGGCCAGATTTTATCCTCTAGTACCACACCATTGAACTAATTTTTGCCATGACTTGCGAGAAGGGAAAAAAAATACCTGTGCACTTCTCACCTCCCCTTGATTTATATTTTGAGTAGGTTCATTTCAAGTTACCATAAATTGTTGTGTAATCTGTTCAATTTGTAATGTTCTTTACAAATTCATCCCATTTGTTATGAGCTGACTTTATATGTTGTGATTTTATGGCCTAGAGAAAGCACTCCAAGCAAGTCCTTATTCTACATTTTAGTGCAAAATACAGAAATTCTGTGAGAAATGGGCATCTGGGGGATATTATAGCGAAACTGCAGCACTATATGACAGAGTTAGTTACTGAGGTCTGAACAGTGCAGTTTTGCTGAAGTGATTCTTCTTTATAATATATCAGCTTGTTTTGACCTTGGTGTGGATACGCAGATAAGTCCAAAGAAAAAAAATCTCCAGAGGAGAGGAGTCAGAGGAAATCTACAGCCATGACTGGCCATACATTTATCACAATATGAAGCGAGGAAGATCAATTATTTAAGCCGTTGGACAAGGCCACAATGAATAAAAGGACGAGAAGAAGAAACACACAGTGAGGTTAGATCAACATGAGAAGAAAAATGCTAAAAGAATAAACAACCATTTGCAAACATGTTGGGGACAAATGAATAGGAAGCTGCTAGCCAGAAATGAGATCAATACAGACTTGAAACGCTGAAGGAGAGCGTATGCTATTTCTGTGATGACACAAGTCTATAACATTGTTATACGACTTGGAGTGTTTCATTATTACAGGGAGTGCTAACAATGTCAGTAATAGGCACTCAGAAGAATTTCTACAGTAGCTGAATCTCTCGAACTCATCGCACACCTAAAACATCAAGTTTACTGACACATTCTGTATGCGGTTCAAATTGGGGGGCTGACATAATTAGTGTAAAGGTTTGACTCCAAAATTCATCTCAACCTGAAACCAGAGAGGGAAGTGAGTAGTGCTCCACAGGCTGCTTTTTGATGGGCCCGGGGTTATAAAAATGTCATTTCTACTCCACAAGGTGGCTTGCGGGGAGCCATGATGACAATTAATTCTCCTTCTGGTTATGACAGTGACAAAATACCGCCTGCTTCAAGCTCCATCCCCATTTGGAATGGAAATAAGCTTCCCTCTCGTTTGCTACAAGAAAAATTATCCTCTATATTTATCTTATAACTTCTCATTGCTGGGGAATTATAGGAAAGTGGGTCATGTGATGAGTTGATTAACCATTTGACGTCTTTGTATGGGTTATTGGGAGGGACATATTACAAAAACATGGGTTAAACTATTTATTTTGGCTGTCTGTGTTAGTTAACAGCTATGAAATGTGTGTGTGTGTACCTGCCTCAAACTGGCACCTAGCAGCATTCAATAACACAAAACTGCATAAAACTGATATTCATACTGTCAGATTGGATTCAGTATATGGGTTTGGAACAGCATTTCAAGTTTTGTATGTCAGATAAATTAGCTTAGAAGCAAACCAAACATTTTTTTCTGTATTCCCACAACAGAGTGTAATTGATTGGTGCATCCCAAATTGGTCTGTATCAGAAGACGGGAGGTATGCCAGCCGTCACACTCAATCAACCTCTCTGCATTTGCAAATGTCAAAAGAAACATGAGGTGAATGGAAATGCCTGGAAGACAAAAACCTTTACAAGTAACCTACATCAGTGCAACAACTGGTGCGCCGTGACCCAAAAATGGGATTTGTTTAGATAGACAGCAGGATTGTAAATAATAAACTACGACTAACTATATAATTGTGTATGTTTAAGACAGCACAATTAGGCTTATCAACTTTCAAAAGGGAGAACATGCTTCCCATAGATATTGTTATTAATGTCCATTCAAACTAATTGATCTGTCATGTATTAACTGATCACAAATTAAGCACAAATTTATCTGTCACTTATTAATATGGCTAATACTAATACACTGTTTAGCACTTTATTTATTTAATTTGTTGGACTGAATCTCACTTCTGCTTTTTTTATGCATTTACAAAATTGACAGTTTTTGTATTTACCCTATATATGTCATCGTTTTGCATTTTCGGGCCTGTGTGGTTTATGGCAATGTCAAACGACAAACAAAATATTATTTTGAATGAAATGAAAATTCTGTCATCATTTACTCACCCTCATGTTGTTCCAAACCTGTATGAATTTATTTTGTGGAAAACAATATAATATACAGTATTGTGAAGAATGTTGATTGATTTACATGTACAAGGAAAAATAAAGACTTTCTCAAAATACATTTTATGTTATGTTCATTTTTGGGTGAACTATCCCTTTCATGATGGTAATGCATTTCTTTTAGTTTCAAAACAAATACTTTGGGTTTTCTTAAAGTAACTTTCATCAACATTATTCTCATGTTGTTTGTTGATTTTGACCAGTGCATATCTCACTATGGAGTAATTAAGCACTTCACAGCGATGCATAATTATCATAAAGATGGATGATATGACAGCAGTGGGTGAAACAATTTCTACAAAATTGTCTTAGATTTGATTATCGAACAGTCTGTCTGGATGGAATACTGTGATGAGTTTGTTTATATTGACAATAACTTATAATATGTTGGTGCTTATGAATTATGCAGACATATTATTTTATAAAGACTGTTATATGATTAATTTAACATGAAATTATCTTACCAAAGATTAAAATGTTATTTTTTTCAATAAATTAATTTCAAAATGACATTTTTCAGAATTAATTGAAAGTATTTCTAAAAGTAAGCAAGCAACCTCTTTATAGGGCATGTTCCTCTATTCCAATTAAAAGCAAAATTCATTCACAATTAATTACTGTAATCAGAGCAATATACACTCCCAAATGTATTTTTTTTCCCAGTGCAGCCTGAATAATTACACACTAACATTTGGTATTGTTTTAATTATGCATTCTGCTGAGATTTGTGCTTTGTAAATAAAGCAATAATTTCTGCTCTGTTCTATTTTCTTTCCTTTTCCTCCCAGCTATCTCTGTTCCCAGAACAATGGGGAGTGATGTTGCCTCCTCTCAATTTCCTCTTAACCTCTTTTGGCTGCCACTATGCCAGTCATCATAAGTATCCTTAGTATCATCAGTCCCCTGCTCTCTCTTCTTCTATCTTAAAGCAGGTGAGCTCTGGCCCCAATTTTTACTCTCCTGTCCCCAGCCTCCTTCATGCACTCCTTTACTCGAGAGGCTGTGTTAACAGATTGCCAATAAGCTGTGTGTCAAGCTCCTGCGACACATGTCCCCTGGTCAGAGTAATGGTTCCCCCCATGGGAGAGGAGCTCTTACTCATCACAGAGACCTCCCTGTTTCATTGTCAGCTCCCTCTTAGCCCAATGAGTGTGATGAGAGGTCACAAGTTAAATGGCCCATCATGGGATGGAGATCTTGAAGTAGGAAGGTTTTGACTGGTTAAGTGCAGTTAATAGTACCAAAAAACAGGGTTCAAATGCAAGTAAAAATTGCTATTGGTGAGTAAATAAAACAATTACTCACCTCTGGCGGATAAATTTATTTGGAACTGCAATATACTACAATATAGCATCACAGTTAGTTTTATATATATCTTAAAGTCATGCCACTATATATTTTTTATACTTTTTTAAAATAATTTGTATTTGTATCCAGTGGAAAATCTCAAAAATGTATCTAAAAAACTATACCGTTTTCAATTACATACATGCACTGAAATTAAGTGCACTATACTACATTTACAATGTGGAACGCTTATGCTCACACACACAACCCACCCCTAAAAATCACCCATAGAAATCAATGGGGAACTACATATAAATTGCTCTGTGATACTTAAGTTTTCAAATGAAATTAGCTACAGTGCAGAATACACACAAAAATGAAGGGGTGACATCATGATGGGGTAAACAGATAGACACATTACCCACAACCCCCACCACATGTGTATGCAAATTTGTAGAAATTGAGGTAAATACATTTTCAAAATACCCTAAATTCCTCAAAACTGCACAACTGTAGAGTAAAAATATTAATAAAGTGCGCAACATAATATGGGTTAAAAAATCATGATCATGTTACAAAATCACATTTTAATGTCTAAGGTCAAAAAAAGACCCCAAACATCCCCAGTGTACATTTTAAATGAACATTGTAAAAGGTACTATCCCTTCACCAAAATGAAAATATAAGGAACAAAATCATGGGTCCACAGCCAAAACTTCACAGACCGGGTCAAATGTATTCGTGGCGTGAATAACACATCCATATGTTTGCATAAAATAATGTCACGCTCTGCATTTTTACATCAAACCCAGCAGTTCTGATGCAGTTTAAAGGCAGAGGTCAAAGCATGCAATCTGCTTCATGAGTAAATACCACAAGATCGCAATCTCTTCAGTTGAATTTTAAGCCTCTGTCTGTTTTGCTGGGTACATGGTGCTCTTTGAGTGACAGTTTCATGTTTGAGATTAATCTGTTTCCCCATATTGCTTCATGTGGCTGTATTCTTTACCTCCTTTTCCAGCTCTGAAGAAATGGCTGAAGCCCCTCTCGTCATTCTCAGAGAAATTTATTTTCTCCTGATAAGCTCATAACACTCAGTTTCATCTGATGCAAGGACAGTTAACAGGTAAACTCCACTCTCATCTGCAGACCTGAGGTTAGAATGCCAGTTAAATAAAAAAGTGCTTTTTTCTTGCAATATTTTAGAATGTTTATCTCTTATAAAGGTGATGGAAAAAAACAAACGACTATCAGCAGCCGTTGCCAGGAATAAAAGCTATTGCTCGACAGATGAAATTGATGGCCTCGTGCTGCTGTCAGATCCAAACCAAATAAACATCCACAGCGTGTTTCACTCTATTGCATCAATGTTACAGCTTTGCGTTCCAAGTGGTTACAGCATAATCAAAGTCGAGCTGAGAGTGGGCATCATGGGGCACTGCGTACCGCTCTTCTTCAGACAGCAGAATTGGGGGACAACAGGAACTATTGAGTTGCACTTTGAGGTGCACAAAGGAAATAAAGCCAGCTGAGTAAAACAGTGGGAAGGGAGAGCAAGACAGACGTTCAAGTGCACCCAAAGCCCCAGTGAAGGTGAGAGTGCAAGATCAGCCAAGCTTAGGGACCTTGCTCTGTGCTTTAACACCAGCTTTATTCATGGTTCACACATATGGGGTGCCATATTGGGAGGTGCCATATTCCACCTTCACCCCGGGAAATATCCCGGAAATAACAACAGAGATATTTCATATGGCTACAGAGTAACAGAATGTCTTTAAAATGGTGTTCTGGGGAAAATACTGCCATGGGACAAATTTACAAGTCTAGAACTATTAGCATGTTTAAGGATTTGTATTTATTTATATATTTACTTTATCAAGTTTTCACATTTTCTGTCACCAGCATGCAAATTATTCAGTGACTCATGGGGGTCGATTTTTTTTTTTTTTTTAAATGTCTGCCAGTAGTTTTCGGGGCACAATCTGTGTGAAGTTTCTCTCATGCAGTGCAAATCATCGTCTCCATCCTGCCTATCACATCAGATAAACAACAGTGATTTACAGGAGCACATATATGTCAGGACACAAATGTGTTTATCGAGCCTCAGTTGGTTTAAATTGAGTAAGGTGAAGATCGCACTCTGCACCATATGGTGTATTTTAATTGGATATGTTCTTAAGCAACATCATAGAGAACTTTACCCACTTATGCAAAACAATGTAGGTATGTTTGTTGAAACAATGCTACCAGATTTGTGGTGATTTAGTAGCATGCAGATTAGAAAAAAAAAAATATCACTACATATAATTTTCACATTTTGGCGCCATAAATATTTATCTCTTCCTTTTCCACATTTTCTGGAAATCCTCAAACATGTCTGCATTATGTATTCTAAATATATGAAAAAAACCTGTCAATCCTTCTTGCTCTCACTGGCTGATCCTGTAGTTCTCCTGTCATATAAAGGCAGAGTTTTGCTGGTCTTTCATGGTAATGCAGTGTGTTTGACATTCATTGTGGAAGTAAAGTGCATGATGGAAATGCTGACATGAGTACTTGTCTGCTATTATCAGTTATCATATCTGTCAGTCAGGCAAGACCTCAAGGATCATATCCATCTTCAAAAATCATAACTGCAAATGCAAATCCAAAACGTTATTCATCCTTTGGACATGATATATGCATGTATTTTTTTTCTTCATCATTTTGCCACAAATTTAGCAAAAAAAAAAAAAACTGCATTCTATACTTCACACAAACTTGAACTCTAATTTTGAAGTGCTTGTTTTCTTGCTGTAGTTTTGTCTGTTCCCTATTTCCCTATTTGTTTGTTCACTATTATATATTAGCTGTGGCCTAATGGATAGAGAGTTGGACTTGTAACCCAAAGGTCATGGGTTTGAGGCTCAGGTCTGGCAGGGATTGTAGGTGGGGGGAGTGAATAACCAGCACTCTCTCCACCCTCAATACCATGACTGAGGTGAGACCCTTGAGCAAGGCACCGAACCCCCAAACTGCTCCCCGGGCGCCGCAGCATTGGCTGCCCACTGCTCCGGGTGTGTGTGTGTTCACTACTGTGCATGCACTTGGATGGGTTAAACGCAGAGGACAAATTCTGAGTATGGGTCACCATACTTGGCCACACACCACTTCCCTTTTTTCCCTTTCCCTTTCCTGTCCTGATGCTTCCCAGGTGTGTCTTTTTCAGTTGTTAGCCACAGTGTGAATTTAAACCCTCATGTTTGAGGTTATAATAGATTACTTTGGCGTCTGTAATGAAAGTGGAAAACAATGTTTTTGCAGTGTTTTTGCAGCTTCTCTCTTTAATAATTAGATAGTTCACAATGTAAAAAGGTTTTAGTTTCTTCAATGCAAACCATGGGGCTTTGAAATTTATAGTGTAGGTTTGCACAGAAGATTGGTGGTTTACGTCAGCAAATGGCATTTTGCATAAAGTCAGTGACACACTTGGAGGCTCAGGGAAACCATTTAAATGGGTTTTGTGCTGAAGATAAGATGTTCATTTGCATAATGCCCTTTTTCTTAAAATGTTAATGAGCCTAAACATCAACATTATGATATACGTCTAAAACATTGAAGACTGTGAGGCAAAACATGAGCTCATAGATTCAGTCAATTTGACATTTTATTCCAATGTTTATTCCTGATCAGAGGCTTCCGTAAAGAGTTTATTTGTAGATGGGGTTACGTTTAACAAAAATATAAATAAAGAAAAAAGATAGTAATTGAGCACTAAGCTACAGTAAAACTATCTTCCTTTCTTATTACACAGTTCTGATTTCTCTGTGGTATAGCATATAAGAATATGAGTATGTGGTTATGAAATTTTTCATAAAATAAATCTGGTAGCTATGGAAGCCTGTTTCTGCAATGGAAAAAAATAGATGTAATTGAATTTTATTTGTCTTCTTTTAATTTACTTTTTCTTTCAATTCTGCATTTATAGCTCATAATTCAGAGTTTTTTTTGTTTTGTTTTGTTTTGTTTTGCTTTGCTTTGTTTTGTTTTGTTTTGTTTTGTTTCTCAGAATTGTGTGATAAAAAGTCTCAATTACCTTTATTATTTGTTATTCTGTTGTGGAAATGGTCTTCCTTAGGTAAATGTATATAGTAATGAAGATAAAGGTATATAGAAAAAATTGTCATTTAAGATGCCACAGGTTTCAGGAATCTCTCTGGATCAGTGTTATGTCTGCGTTATGATTTTGTACTTGTAGTCCATGAAAAATGCATACAAAGTGAGGTTCTTCTCAGAGTTACTCTCTTTTCCTGTTTTTTTTTTTTTTTTTTCTGCCAGTGTGTAATGTGGAGAGACACTAGTAAGATATTTGTAGAACAATGTGTATGTTTTGTAAAAGATCTCAGTGTGATTTGAATATTCTGGCTTCTTTTTCTCAGCAGACACTTACATCGGCCAAAATATCCTCAACAGCTCAGATGGTCAGTGTAAGTGTTCTGATTTGTGTCCAAAGCTCTGGATTTATTGTGAAATTAAAGAATAACCACATCAGTTGCAGAACAGAGCGTCCTGCCAATTGAAAATAGACTTCTAATTAGTGAACTGCATTTGAAAGATATTTTTTATGTTTTTGTTTGTTGTTGTTGTTGTTTAATCCATTGCAAGTGTCCTCTGACAGACCACAATAATCAGTTCTGATAAATACAGTAAAAAAGTGTATGCATATTAGTGTAATTGCTTGTTCCATATCATATGCACCTTATTTGATTATTTACTTTGAACATCAGATTTCTATTTGGGTTTAATGGCTAGCATGCTGCTGTGAAGAATATCTAGACTGCTGGTGAAATAGCTCTCAGAAGGACGTGGTCGTACATTTAATGAGAAATAATTTCTTCTTGTGAAAACAAACAAACAGCTGCACACTTTTCAATGTACTCAAGCTGATTAGATGAAGTAGTGTTTCAACTGAACGGCTCTTCATCAAGTGCTGATCATTTTTATTAATACTTCAATAGGACTAATCCCAATGGTAACACTACTAAATTGCCTAAAATGCTTTTATTTTTTTGGCAATTGGTAATTTCTTCTTTGTGTTGGCATTGAAATTTGAGATCTAGAATTCCAGATCAACTCTACTGAGGAAACTATCTTATAGTTCAGTCTATCTAATCTGTGCTGGCCTAGAAAACATGCAAGTACAACAGTGAACTGTTGATATGGGTGATGGGATTCTCACTCTTTTGGGCACCTGGGAGTCTGGGGGCTCCGGAGCATTTGCCCAACACGTAATGCTCATTTACCAACTACACTGGTGTTTGTCATGAGCTTCACTTCATTGTGTGTATAATGTGTATCCGTTGTCACATTCACATTCGGTTACAGGAAGAACAAGACCTGGGGGAGCAAATGCAATTGCTCCCCTGATACGCATGAAAACAAGCTGCTGCCATTTGGATTTTCCCACCACAAAACACTTTTGTGTTTTCCTGACATGTTTGTATAAATAGAAATATATTGAACTCAATGGAGATATCTGAGCATCCTAAAACATAATTTAAGCATATACAAATGAACTTCTTCACAGTAAAAATCCAAGTAATTGCTATGCTTTGAAGTTAGTTCCACGCCATATCATGCAATTAGATTTACTGAACTGCTAGTTCAGCCAGCAAGTTTGCTCATCTATTTGTTTATTATAGCATCAACAAAATTAGCCTTTGTGTGTTGAGACCATTTGAAATCAATTGACAAAAAGATGGCCCAACTACTCTCACAGAAAGTTGAAAGCTTAACAAAGCTTGAATATATTATATGGCTATTGTTATAGGACAATTGTGTTGTTGCTGAATTTATTTTATGCTGTTGTTGTTATCATTAGTTTCTCGTTATGTGGTGATGTTCATCTTTACATAAGGGCGATTGTTTGTTGAATGTATGAGGAGGAATCGGTTTGTTTTAAATGTTTTCTGGGTCTTGTAAGAATCATTCTTAAGAGGCAATCAGTCACTTAAAACTGCAAGATAAAGAAAGATTCCTTTGTTGATAATTGAAAATTTGTTGAGTAAGAGATCTGTAGCTGCAGTGACAAGTTTATTGACTGAAAGATATAGCATTTAATCAACAAACAAATTCAAGTTGGCTGAATTACTGAAGACAATTACACAAAACCCTTGCTGCATTGATGTTTTTAACTTTTTTTTTTTCTTTTTTTTTTATACAGTGCAAGTACAAATACAGTATGAGGTACTTCGGTGAAAAGTTGAGAAGAAAAAAAAATAGTCACATTGACATTAAATTTTGAGATTTCTCAACTTTTTTTTTTTTTTACAGTGTTTTCCCTTATGTGAATGATCTCCCAAATGCTTTTCAGGTTATTTTTAAGTTCAGTGTTCTTTCTGTTTTCACTACTGCATTTGATTTTACAATAGTGAGCCATTTCTTTTGCTCAGGGTATAACAGTAATAGCCTGTATTAGGGAGAACCTATTAAGTTCAACAAAGTTCCTCAACTCCCCCCCCCCCCCCCTGGGATTGCTTTAAAGAACCTCCCAAAAAGTTCAATGATCTTGAAAAACTATAATGTGATTTGTTGTGTCCTATTCACCAACAATTCATTATCAATATGTCTAGAGTCTCTTAAAGGGGTCATATGATGCAATTTCTTTTTTTCCTTTTCTTTAGTTTGTTATGTAGCTGTTTGTGCATGTATAAGATCTGCAGAGTTAACAAGCTCAAAGTCTCCCACAAAAGGATTTATTCTATCTAAAAGAGAAGGCTGATCCAGACCGGGCTAAACCGCCTCATTAAAACACGCCCCCACATGCCTACATCACGATGTGGAAATATTTGCATAATGCTGCCCAAATGTTCAAGCAAAAAAAGATTCTGTGGTTTCAGTAACCGCAGTTGTGTTGTGTCAGCCGTGTCATGGAGATGCTGTGTTTCTATGCGAAAGCAAAAGCACTTTATTGGCCTTCCGAAAATAGATGCAATTAGGAATCATTGGTTAAGATTTATTTACAAAAGAACAACACAACCCAAATGTTCAAATTTGTGCAACACATTTTATGGATGACAGTTTCGTGAACCTTGGAGACTACAAGGCTGGCTGTGCACAAAGGCTATTTAAAAGGCTAAAAAAAAAAAAAGGGTTAATTCCGACTTTGCTATGACAATCTGGCGCTTCTGAATCAGCAACTGTAAGTATGTTTTTATTATTTGTTTAAGTATTTGCTATTGAATATTCAAATGCGGAGGTTTGTGCAGTGTAGAGTAGAGTTGTGTGTGTGTGTGTGCGTGTGTGTGTGTGTGTGTGTGTGTTTGTATGGAAGCAGAATAATGACAATAGTTTTTGAAATATAAAGCATGCTGAATTCCACAAATCGAAAAAAATATGCATTGCAATTAACAGT
>JAFVLL020030399.1:0-19057 GCA_021397915.2 Tor tambroides | reverse complement strand
TAAATGTGTTTACAGTTTTTCTGTATTTTTTACAAAATTATTCTGGCAACCACAGCTGCCAAAATTATTTTGTAAAAACTACAGATTTTTTTTTTACAATGCAAGTCATTAAGGTTTCAAGGCTGACGTTTTGCAACTCGAACCTTCAGCTCCCTCCACAGATTTTTTATGGGATTAAGGTCTGGAGACTGGCTAGGCCATTCCAGGACCTTAATGTGCTTCTTCTTGAGCCACTCCTTTGTTGCCTTTGCCGTGTGTTTTGGGTCATTGTCATGCTGGAATACCCATCCACGACCCATTTTCAATGCCCTGGCCCTGACGGTACATGGCCCCGTCCATCGTCCCTTTGATGCAGTGCAGTTGTCCTGTCACCTTAGCAGAAAAACATCCCCAAAGCATAATGTTTGGAATGACAGGAAGTGAAATTAACTTTGGATTCGGACGTGCCTTGATGCCTTCCTGCCTTGGAATGCTGCCTCTGAAGGCAGCATTTTTCAGTTTTCAGATGCAGCCTTTGTGATGTGGTGTGTGTGTGTGTGTGTGTGTTAAATATTCCTCCTGATTGAAACCAGCTGTGTATGTAATCAGTTCCTAGGCATGGAGTGTTATGGGAAATGGATGCCAGTCTGGGATACGGAAAAACTGACTTCAAAGATCTGGGTGCAACAGAAACGAAGTGACAAGATTGTAGACGATCAATTGTGACTTGACGTGAATCTGGAAGATCAGCTGTGATGTGACGAGACTCTGGAAGATCGGCTGAGACGTGACGATTGGAGGATTGGTAGCCATGTCATGAACAGGATTTGGCTTGACAGATGTGACGTGAGCAGGCCCTGGCTTGGTAGACGTGATGTGAGCAGGCTGTGGCTTAGCAGATGTAATGTGAGCAGGCCCTGGCTTGGTAGACGTGACGTGAGTAGGCCCTGGCTTGGTAGACGTGACGTGAGTAGGCCCTGGCTTGGTAGACGTGACGTGAGCAGGCTGTGGCTTGGCAGGCCTGACGTGAGCAGACTGTGGCTTGGCAGGCATGACGTGAGCAGACTGTGGTTTGGCAGATATGATGTGAACAGGCCCTGGAGTAACAGGCATTATGTAACAGGCTTTGGTTTTAGTTTGGCAGGCATGAAGTGAGCAGGCTGTGGCTTGACAGGCATGACGTGAGCTGGTTTCGGCTTGGCAGGAATGATGTGAGCAATCTGTGTAGACTCTGACGTGACGTGAATAATTCCTGACATGACGTGCAAATACTCTTGTGTGGACGATACTGGAGGATAGAAGGGTTCCTCATCAGCGATCCCCACAGTAAATGCAGAGCCACTCAAAAGCAAAGCAAAGTCAATATAACGAGCAAGACTCCAGAGATGGGTATTGCGTGGCATCAAATTTCTTTACTCAATCCAAACCAAAAAATGTCTTTCAAGAAACTTTCCTTAATTTTGCCTGATAGGAAAGTTCACAGAACTTAGCCACAGAATCTTCTATGGGCAGCTCACCTTCCTGGAGGCTCATGAGACGATCTTCTGGATACATGGTTGATCTGGTGTTTGGTAAAGCTGCTGGATCTGTGGTAGGTGAAGTCTTCTGTAACAAAAAAAGAGCGTGACAACAGAGATCCAAGTGCAAGCTTTATTTAAAACATTGTGTAATCCAAACAGGCAGGGTCCAACACCAGCAAACAGTAATATCCAGGGCAAAGCAGAAGAGTAAATCCAAAACAAGCAAAGGTCAGGGCAGGCAGCAAGCAAACAATAAACATAGAAACAGTCCAAGGTCAAAAACAAGGCATGGCAATGGCAGGAAATGCTCAGAAATATCCGCTAGCAGGGAAACAAGACTTCTGTCTGTCTGTCTGTCTGTCTGTCTGTCTCTGTGTGTGTGTGTGTGTGTGTGTTTGTCTTAAATAGTCCTCCTGATTGAAACCAGCTGTGTATGTAATCAGTTCCTAGGCATGGGGTGTTATGGGAAATGGAGTTTGTGAAACAATGGTACAGGTTCTGGATGGAGTGCCCATAAGCTGGACATCGTGACACTGGTGTGTGGTGAGCGCACTGGCACCATTGTACCGTGGCTGCCATCACATCATCCAAGTGCACACTGATGGTGGTTGAGGAGAGAAGAGACCCCCTCATATGATTGTAACACACTTTGGGTTTGACATTTTCACACATCTGATTCTGATTCTACAGCAATACAAAATAAAAGCATTATTTAAAATGCCTCATTCATTAATTCTTTCAAAAAATAATTTGATCCAATTTATGTAGCCGCATGTGTCATGGGAAGTACTATAGGTGATTATGAATGAATGAAATCCACCATGGCTGCAGTGAAAAGGTGTGGTCGCACATCTGTTTTACAGAATGCCAAGTCATCCCAGGCTGCATCCGAGCCCCAGTGAAAGACTTGAAGAAACTTGATTTTGGTTTGGCAGTGTCCTCCAGGGCTGTCGCTATCTGGGAGAGAGGTGGTGATGCTTCTAAGGCCCCCTGGCTACTTCAACCCCCTCCCCCCATTTTCAAAACACAATTTCAACTGAGAGGGACCCGCCCTTGGAACACAATTTTCACCAGGGCCCTCAGGTACAACCTGCATCGGGGCCCCGCATACCCCAGCTACTGCCCTGAGGGTTTCATTCCTACCAACTGATCCAGCAAGTATGCAAATGCAGCTAATGACTGAAAACCTGCCAGCAGGTTACTTGCTTAAGCAAATGGAAATATAACACTTTTGAAGGACATTCACAATTTTACAGTTGCAATCAAAATTATTCCACCCCTTTGACCTGCTAGACATTTTGCTGCAGAGAGCAACATTTTATGAATACAATTCAACGGCATTAGTACACTATTAGTTAAAGTTTATTAATACACATTTGAGTAATTCTAAGAAGGTAAAGTTGATTTATAATGAGAAATTTCAAATTGGCTCTAAACATTCATGTTCAAAATTATTCAACTCCCAAAAGTCAAAAGTGGCGCAGAGTCTTTTATTGTTTAAAACCACCAAACACTGCTTGGGGTTGTTTAGAAGCTTCTGTCACCTTTCTACTGCAATCTTGGCCCATTCCTCGCCTGAAAAAGCTTTCTGATCACTGATAATCTTTGGCTTTCACATTGCCACTGCTTTCTTCAAATTCAACAAAATATTTTCAATGAAAATTAATTCTGGAGACTTAACAATCCACTCAAGAGCATTCTACAACCGATCCCTGAACCAAACATAAGCATATTTGGATGTATACTTTGAGATGATTGTCCTGCATTAAAGTCCATTGATCATCATCTTCAGTCTTTGCACCAAAGGTATGACATTTCTTGCCAAAATGGCCTGATACTTCAAAGAATTCATGACGTCCTTCATACAGTAATGATTTCCACTTCCTGCAACAGTAAAACACCCCCATAACAAGACTGGTTCTCCTCCATGTTTGACAATGGAGATGGTGTTCTTCTGCTCATTAGCATTGCCTTTTTTTGGACCAGACATACCGCAGATATTATGGGTCCAAAAAGTTGTAGTTGGGTCACATTACTCCATAAAACATTCTTCCAGAACTCCACAGGTCTATCCAAATTAATTTAAGCATGTTCAAGTTGGCCTTTTATGTTCTGAGTTGCATTCAGCAAGATGCCCCAACATGAAGGCTATACAGTACTTGCCTTGTGTTCTTCTTATACTTTGCATTAAAGATGCCATAGAATGCATTGATACAATATTTTAAATTGTTCTCTGATATCTACATAGAAGGTATGTGGCTTAGGTAAGTGCAAAAATTCTCCAGAAACAGTTTTAAATATGCATTTACAACCCTAGGATTTCTCCCCAGAATGAAACGGTCTGTTATTGGCTTATGTGGAAGGGTCATGAATATTAATGTTGAGCTCTGCTCTGATTGGCTGTTTCACAGTGCGGCTCTGCTGTGATTGGCTGTTTCACAGTGCAGCTCATTTCAGTAGCTCACAGGAAGGAAACACAGGGAAAATCTATATTTCAATACTTTCTCGCGCAGTTATATCGTTGGGTAATTATACTGTAAATAAAATGCGGACATCAGGGAGCCACTATTAATATGCTGGGCATTGAAACTGTTTTCAAATGCACGATCGCATTTTACTTTCACTTTTGAGATTCGCGATCGCACGAACTCTGTTTATACTATGGAGCGGCAGGACTTAACAAACATTTTACAAGATCAGATGCTTGTCAGTGGTGCTCAGGATCTGCAAATCATTCGTCATTATCCTCAGTCATCTCTCCTTACTTTGTTTATGTGGTAAATGAAATCTTATGTACTGTAACAGGCTACAGCTACCAACGAGCTAATGTCTCTTTAGTGGCTCATGTTATTTTATTACCGTGCCTTTCTTAATACAGACACCATCCTATCCCATCCCTGCACTTCACATCCCCTGCACAGCCTGGAACATAACTTATTTCCATGATCTGCCATTTTCGCTGTTGTACTCGCTTGTTTCTTCACAATACTTGCAGAACTTCTGATGGTTCGGCTGGCGGCTGGCCTAGAACATGGGCGGGTATATGCAAATGTTGGGGGCGTAACTATTAGTGATCCCGACTGTTACGTAACAGTTGGTGTTATGTTCTGATTCGCCTATTTTTCAGTGGTCTTTTTTTATTCATGAGATTTACATAAGAAGGAGGAAACTATGGTGTTTGAGGCTCACGGTATGTCATTTCCATGTACAGAACTCTTATTATTCAACTATGCCAAGGTAAATACAGTTTTCCATTCTATGGCACCTTTAAAATGATTTTCCTCCTTTCATCGCGTCATCTTTCAAGTCTTTGGCAGTACATTGCAGGTTTTTCCTCAGTTGCTGTAATCCAACATTTTATGATAGTGTGCTTTTTCTTCAACACCCTCAAAGGTTATCTGGTATAACACATTTTAAGCTAAGGAATAAAGGTACCAGCTGTGTCTTTAGAAATTTTTAATGACTTGGACATCTTCATGTAGCCTTAGACAATTTATAATAAAACAATTTCTTCACTATAGCTTCTCTATAGCGTTTGTGAGAGCTCCGTTGACTTGTCATATTTGCTACTCAGCTTCAGCACATGCATGGACTAATTATGTGTAACAACTCAAGCTAATTCTGTTTTCTAATAATTTGTTTTTAGACAAATCATAACTTCTAGATGCAATTTTTATAAAGTCCTGGATCTTCAGAAAAGCTTGTATTTGTAAAGTAGGCCTACTGTAGTGATTGCAGCTGTATGCCATGAAGTGGGGCAAATGTGATTGTCTGTTCTCTAAAATGTACAGTATATAAAAGGCATTTGGTTAAAAAAATAAAAAGTACTGTATTGTGGAAAATGTAATTAATAATTGTGCATAATATTGTGAATCATTATAAATAAAAAATGAGGAAGTATGTGAAAGAAATAAAGACAGATGAAGAGAATTCTCAAAAGAATTCTCTGCACATTCTCAATAGACACGTCACAAATGGCACACCTTGGCCTAATTATGTTTAACGAGGAAAAAATCACACCATTATGGTATAAAGTAGATGACACACATTATTTGATATGTTCATGTGAAAAAAATGCTCATTTATTCCAAAAACCTGTGTAACCATAAGTCATAATCACTTGACTCAATTTCTGGTGTCCCAAAGACAGGTTTTTTTTTTTTTTTTTTTTTTTTTTTTTTGACAATCATGAAACCCAGTGTATCTTTAAAAGTGCAATTTGATTTGGTGTGCAGATTCTACTTTATTGTTATTCTACCAGCATACTCTAACAATAATTGTTATTTAATTATTGTTGTTAAAACAGAGCTAAAAAAAATTTAAATATCTCTCTTAAGTTATTTTGGTTTAAAATGTCCTTGTTTATTCTCTGTCATTCTTTCAGACAGTTTGTTTCAGGGTGTGAGCACATTCAGAACCTGTTATGCTCACACAAACAAGCCATCTAACAAACAGACAAATAGTCCCTCTTTCACAGTCATATTGTATTAATTTCCTCTTGGGTGTGGAATGTTACAAACAAGCACAAACATGCACAAACTCTTATCACATCAACATCTCTGACATATTGATGGACACAGACGTACACAGAGACACACCTTTTATAATATGTATCTAACAATACATAAGTACAACCTGACATGAGTTTCATTTGGAGTGTTTTCTCAGAAACCTAAAAATACACAGAAAAACAGAAGTGATTTACTTCATAAATACAAGCTAAACTAAAACAGGAGAAAATGATAGCATATATCTCAATCTCATTTCAAAAGAAAAACGATAAAATGTCTCACTAGATCAGTTTTTAATGTTTAGTTCAATGTGTTACTTGCTCTTTCTGCTGAAATTTACAAGACATTTCTATGTGAACCATTAGTGTAGGATGTCACAAATTGTTTATTGGGATATCGCAAATTATTTATTAATGCTCAAGGGTATATGGCAAATACTGACTTAAGAGTTGATCTGTCAGCTATTGAAAAAGGTTTATACGTGAAATTTCTGGTGTGACATAGAACGCTAACAGATCCAAAGTGACTCAGACTCTCATGTACGCATGGAATACTGAAAAGCATGACAAATGGATGAACTATTACAACAGCCTATAATTGGCCTGCCAAACCACATCTATTCACCTGAATGTTTTGATGATACCTGATCTTTAAGCTTTTTGGTTGAAAGTCTGCTAAAGCTCCACCCTTTACTTTTATAGTTTGCTCATTGTAATTTTTAATGACTGAGAAATCAAACCTGATATGTCACCTGTGGTTATTTATAATCACATGAGTGCACTGCACTTTTACCATATGCGGTGTTTCTTTTCTTATTAGTAGTTTCTTTCTAATTTTTTCACCTTTTTCTAGAATTGTACATTGTTATATAGATTAACTGATGTAAAGAGGCTAAATGCATTTGTGTTCTTTGGTAAAATATGTTATGATTCACATTTTTTCTCATTGTCATGCCCTTCCAATTATCAGGCTATACATAAACACTAGTGTTTAAAGTGACAGTATAAGTGACAGATTTGCACATCAGAAAGGCCACCGCAGACAACTCACTTAAAGGCTATAATTATAGAAAGAATAGGTTTAGGGGAAAGGCGGGGATCCTTTTTTAACAACATAGTTTCCAACACGTCATTCATTATCCATGTATGTGCTGTTTCTAATAGGCAAGAATATCACATTATACACTGAAAAAAAAGAAAAAAAAAAGTAGTTGTTTCAACTTAAAATAATTTGTTACCCCGCTGCCTTAAAATTTTTAGCTTAGTCAACTAAAACATTCCAGTTGTCCCTTAAATTAACACTGAGTAACTTAAAATTTCAAGTTGACTAAACTAAAAATTTTAAGTCAGCGGGGTAACAAATTATTTTAAGTTGAAACAAATTTTTGAAACAATTTTTTTTACAGTGTAGATATTTTGTCTATTATTTTTCTGAAGAAAATTTTTGATGCAATTGTTTTTTTACAGATAATAAATTAAAGGAATATTTCACCCAAAAATGAAAATAGTGTCATTTATAGAATGTGGGTAAATTTTGAAAGAATGATCAATTTTGGTAAACTATTTAAACAAATTCAAAATAGTAATTTTAACTTTTAGAGATAAAGATAATACATGCCTGTATAAAATATACACAGTAATTTGCACAAGTATGTAAAAGGCAATTAAATACTTTTATAAGTGATCATTGTGGGTTAACAACATAATTTGTATTATAATATAGATTTCTATTATATTTTTATTACAGTTAAAGTTTCATAGAGTAAAGGCTATATTATTACCATACAGTTTTGTTTTTCAAGTATCTCATGCAGTATGCATATAATCTGTTCATTGAATAATGCCCATTTTTTTCCAGTTTAGCTGAATACATTTTGATATATGACATTAGTCCTGCTTCACTTAAATGTGTTACATGGAAGATTAATCTGGTACATGATTTACAACCCGAATTCTGTAAATGTTGGGTCATTTTTTAAATTTGAATAAAATGAAAACTAAAAGACTTTCAAATCACATGAGCCAATATTTTATTCACAATAGAACATAACATAACATAACATAACATAACATAACATAACATAACATAACATAACATAAATGTTTAAACTGAGAAATTTTACAGTTTTATGCACAAAATGAGCTCATTTCAAATTTGATGCCTGCTACAGGTCTCAAAATAGTTGGGACGGGGGCATGTTTACCATGGTGTAGCATCTCTTCTTTTCAAAACAGTTTGAAGACGTCTGGGGATCGAGGTTGAGTTTCTGGAGTTTTGGTGTTGGAATTTGGTCCCATTCTTGCCTGATATAGGTTTCCAGCTGCTGAAGAGTTTGTGGTCATCTTTGACGTATTTTTCATTTAATGATGTGCCAAATGTTCTATATAGGTGAAAGATCTGGTCTGCAGGCAGGCCAATTCAGCACCCGGACTCTTCTACTACGAAGCCATGCTGTTGTAATAGCTGCAGTATGTGGTTTTGCATTGTCTTGCTGAAATAGACGTCGTCTGGAGGGGAGCATATGTTGCTCTAAAACCTTTCAGCATTCATAGTGCCTTCCAAAACATGCAAGCTGCCCATACCGTATGCACTTATGCACCCCCATGCCATCAGAGAGGTCTCTCTCCTCTTTAGCTCGGAGGACACGGCGTCCATGATTTCCAACAAGAATGTCAAATTTGGACTCGTCTGACCATAGAACACTTTTCCACTTTGAAACAGTCCATTTTAAATTAGCCTTGGCCCATGGGACACGAAGACGCTTCTGGGCTATGTTCACATATGGCTTCCTTTTTGCATGATAGAGCTTTAGTTGGCATCTGCAGATGGCAAGGCAGATTGTGTTTACCGACAGTGGTTTCTGGAAGTATTTCAGGGCCCATTTAGTAATGTCAATGACAGAATCATACCGATGAGTAATGCAGTGTCGTCTGAGGGCCCGAAGACCACCGGCATCCAACAAAGGTCATCGGCATTGTCCCTTATGCACAGAGATTTCTCCAGTTTCCCTGAATCTTTTGATGATGTTATGCACTGTATATGATGAGATTTGCAAAGTCTTTGCAATTTGACGTTGAGGAACGTTGTTTTTAAAGTATTCCACAATCTTTTTACACACTCTTTCACAGATTGGAGAGCCTCTGCCCATCTTTACTTCTGAGAGACTCTCCCTCTCTAAGACATCCCTTTTATAGCTAATCATGTTACAGACATGATGTCAGTTAACTTAATTAGTTGCTAGATGTTCTCTCAGCTGAATCTTTTTCAAAATTTCTTGCTTTTTCATCTCTTTGTTGCCCCCGTGCCAACTTTTTTGAGACCTGTAGCAGATATCAAATTTGAAATGAGCTCATTTAGTGGATAAAAGTGCAAAATTTCTCCATTTAAACATTTGTTATGTTCTCTATATTCTATTGTGAATAAAATATTGGCTCATGTGATTTGAAAGTTTTTTAGTTTTCATTTTATTCAAATTTTAAAAAACGTCCCAACATTTCTGGATTTCGGGTTGTAAATCAGAACCATTTGTGTAATGAGAAAGTGACCTGAATTCAATCAGTTTAAGTCAATTTTAGTTAGCTCATCAACCCATTTTACTTAGCAAATTGACAATATGCCAAATTTTGGGTCAATGAAAAAAAAAAAAACGTAGAAGTAGACCAAAAAAACAAAACAAAAAAACACACAAAAAAACAACAACAACAACAACAACAAAAACATTGCTGTCTGTGAATAAGAAACAAAATAATTATGCCAAATAAAGATACACAATTTAACCAGAAGTGTAAAGTACTTTACAAGGTTGTCTGGATGGTTTTTAGGACATTTTAAGTTTTGGATTTTTTTTTTTGGAATTTTTGATTGTTCACTACCCTAAAACTTTAAAAAGATCACGACCATGTTAGCTACTATATTGTAAGCATAGTTCATCAAATCTCTCATTCTGCCTGGCCAGAGAATTTTATCCACATCACACAGAATCTTTTTTCTTGCTTTGTGTCCAAGACATTTTAAGGAATATTACAACCCCAATTCTAGAGAAGTTTAGACATTCTGTAAAATGCAGTAAAATCAAGAATCTGTCATTTGTTCACTCTCTTTAACTTTTATTTAATTGACAAAAGTACAAAGAAAGGATTTCCTAAATTTTCACTGACCAATATAAATGTATTTTGTAAATATGAACAGATTTTGATTTTTGATGGCTGCAGCACACTCCAAAAAAAGTTGGAACAGAGGCATGTTTAACAGTGACTACGTTTACATGGACATCAATACTCCAATTTTAATACGATTAAGACAATACTCTGATTAAGAGTCTACCATGAAAACAGATATTTTTGATTACCTTAATATGGCTAAAGTCCTAATCGAAGTAAACAAATGGAATTAAGACATGTGGAGTATTCCTGTTTTAGTCGCATTATTGAAGTGCAGTACAGACATGTACACACCTTAATCAAACTATTACCATCATTTAGGACTTTTCGCCGCATTTTGCGACAGGATACACACACGGCAGTGGTCAACCATTTGACGGCAAATAAAAGAGCTTCAACACCGCCGTCGTCTGTATGCACGACAAATAATTAACTGCACTTGATGTTACATGTATGTTTAGTTCCATTTTGCCCTTTTTTGGTTTAGTTCCTGTTCTCATCTGTTCATTAGTTCATCTTCATTCATTCGTATCACCTGTGTTAATTTATCATCTTGTTTGTTCCTTTGTTTTCCCTGCCTTTATAAGTCCTCAGTTCATGCCTTGTCTTTGTCTTGGATTGATGTTTTATATTGTAAATCGTGTATTGATTCTGATTAAAGATTCCTTTTGTTTACTCCTTCGTCTGCTGTTTTACTACAACCACGTCTTGTAACACATGAAGCTTTCATAAAATTAAAAATGAAACACCCAAAACTGAATATGGGATCATCACGAAGACGAACTATATGTTTACACGTGAAATTCTGGAGGGCACATCGAATGGCGTCACGTGGTGACATAATGACGCATGCCATTAATCGATCTATGTACTATAACGTAAAACGGGAACATGAAAGGATTATTCTAAAAGCAACTCATGTAAACACCTTAATCATAATATTGTCTTATTCAGAATAAGGTAAATAATTAGATTACTTATGTCCTTGTAAACATAGTAAATGTGTCACATCAACAGTCCTTTTAATTACAATGTTTCATTGTTTGGGAATTGAGGATAATAATTGTTAAAGTTTTGCAAACAAAATTTTTGTCCAGTCTCTCTTGAAACAATATTTCAGAAGCTCAGTAGTCTGTCATCGTTGTTGGCTGATTCTCCTTTTCATGACTGGTCATACATTTTCAATAAGAGTCAGATCTGGACTGCAGACCAGTCTAACACATTCACTCTGTCTCTGCGAAACCACGCTTTTGTAGCACATGCAGAATGAGACCTGGCATTGTCTTGATCTAATAACCATGGACTTCCCATGAAAGACATTATCTTGATGGCAATATATGTCTCTGTACAATCCCAATATATGCCTCCATGTCAATAGTACCGTCGCACATATGCCAGTCACCCATGACGTTTGCACCAATGCAACCCCATACCATGACAGAAGTTTGCTTTTGCTTCTGTGGCTAATGAAAGTCTGGATGGTCCTTTTGGTGAACTCAAAATCCATTTTTTCCCAGAAACAAGTTGAAATGTGGACTCATCTGAGTACAGCACACATTTCCACTGTGTTTTTGACCATTTGATTTGAGCTCTGGCCCAGAGAACTCAGCAGCATCACTGCATGGAATTGATATATAGCTTTCTCCTAGAGTAACAGATATTCATGTTGCATTTCTTGATGCAGCAGCAGACTGTGGTAAATGACAGTGGTTTTCTGAAGTACTCCTGAGCCCATGGGGCTATATTTAACACCGCAGCATAATGGTTTCTAATGCAATGCCATCTGAGGGCTCAAAGGTCAAGCACATTCAACTGAGGTGTTCTGCCTGGTCCTACATGTACTGTGATTTCTCTGGATTGCCTGAATCTTTTCACAACATTATGTATGGTGCTTGGTGAAAGACCAAAATTCTTTGCAATTTTGCATTGTGAAAAGTGATTTTTGATTTGTTTGACACTTCTCTTGTGAAATTTGGAACAAAGTGATGAGCCATTATCCAGCTTTGCTTGCAAAGACTCAGATGCGCCTTTTATACCCAAACATGATACCTTGACCTATTACCAATTTACCTGCTTACTGTGAACTGTTTCAAAACAGTTTAACATGGATATTCTATAACCTTTTCACTTTAATTTTTCCTCTGTCCCAACTTTTTTGGAATGTGTTGCAGCCGTCAAAAACAAAATTTGTTCATATTTACAAAATACATTTATGTTGGTCAGTGAAAACTTTGGAAATCTTTTCTTTGTACTTTTGTCAATTAAATAAAAGTTAAAGAGAATTAACAATTTAACAAGATTCTTGATTTTATTGCATTTTACTAAACATCCCAATTTCTCTGGAAATGAGGTTGTAATTTTTCTGCAGGAATTAAGTTTTTATAGTTTGCAGTCAAATAATCTCTAAAGGAGAAAATGGCTACACAGCTGTATTCAGAATTGGTTATTATGATGGAAGGAACAATTTAAAACCAACCTGTTTTTTGACTGTGACTGCATCAGCATTAAAATATGTTTGGATTCTGTCAGAGCTCATTTCTGTCATTCTGCATTATCATCTCCAACGTGCTCATGTGACATTGCCTTGCTTCATCGTCATGAAAGGTTGTCTTTTTTGCATGCCCTTTTAAGACTTGTCAGTTTAAACTTTCAAATGATTTTAAACCATTTAAGTGCAATAAGACCACAAAAAGAACTCAATACTACTTTGTGTGGTTTATTCCATTTAAGACATCAAATAAACACAAGGTTATGTCAAAATTCTAGTCTTGGAGTGGTTATTTGAGTGTTTTTTGGAAACTGTTTATGCTGTGTGTGTAGTTTTCTTTTTTGTGTTTTTCTGTTTTTTCTTCTTTGGATCTAAATGTTTACAGGTGGAGTTGTTCACGAGGATGGATATGATTAGTAAAAGGAGTGATTTCCTCAGTATTTAAGCCACTAGAAACTTGGCTTCCTCCATTTTCAAAGTTATTTTCTACTGTGTAATGAGTGATTGTTAAAGAATCTGTTATTGAGACATCTACTGTTGTTGCCAGTAAGTTACCGTAATTAAGATTTACAGTAGTGTCGCGTAGCCAGACCTTCAGACTGACGGCTGAAGGTCTGGGAACTTTGGCCGCTTTGAATGGCCAAGGTCTGCCCAAGAGGCCATATGACTGACAGGTAAAGCAACCAATCACATTTCGTTTTGTGCTGCGTCATGTTTAGAGGTGTGGAAATGTCGCCACAATAACAGACCGGTGTGTAAAACTCTCAGACATATTTTAAAGATTCTATTCCGCAAACTTTAAATATTTCACACACTTTTGAAAATCCAGCGTTTATTTGACCTGATAAGTGCTCGCCGTCACCGTTGTAAACACAATGGCTTCTTCTTTCGTGAGGGGTTTTGGCGCCATGGCATTTTTGTTTCTAGGCGGAACGTTAACGAACACAACATGCACGTCTCCCAGAAATCCTGTGTAATCTAACCAATCCGATGAAGATTTCGAAACTCCTGAAGAGTTTCCAGATTAGTGTGCCATATGCATCAGACGTTTAGCCAATGGTCCGTGGGTGAGACATCTGAGGCTGAGACTAGATTTACAGTAGCAAACTGTATTTGATTTACAGTTTCAAACTGTACTGTTTTACAGTAAATTACTATAAAAAAAATCCAATTCATCAGTATACTACTGTAATTCATTCATTTTAATTAGTGCTGTCAAACGATTAATCGCAATTAATCGCATCCAAAATAGCATCCTAAATACACGGACATGCATGTATATATTTAAGAAAAATATGTTACGTTTATATATTAAATATATTTATATATTATATAAATTATATGAATATAAATATATACATGTAAATACATGTAAATATTTTCTAAATATGATGTATGTGTGTGTATTTATATATTCCTAATAAATATACATAATACACACACACACATATTATGTAAACAAAAACTTTTATTTTGGATGCGATTATTAATCATTTGACAGCACAAATTTTAATATAGATTTCATTAGATTTTATCATTTTTATATAGAATTCATTTTATTTTTACTCTACATAGGTATTGCACGCATTCAATTAAAACAGACACAATAATTACAAAATCTCAAATTCTTTATTTAAAACATTACATGCATAACACAAAAATACAGTCTTCCAAAGCTGGAACAGTGCATCTTCACCATTTCTCCTGTCTTGGGATGTTTTGCAGTGCATTATGTTGTATCCTCTGGATTTATCCTAACAAAGAATCTTTAGGCAACAGAAACTCAAAAATATCTTGATACTATCTGTCAGAAACGATATCAACGCTGACAAAAACAATATTTAACAGTAATACACAGATCTGTAGAACAAGTAGGTTACATAATGAAATGAAATGAAATTAAATGAATTACGCAAAACTACCATGAAGAAGTCTATGCTATGTCATTCAGTATAGTAGTTAAATTTTCACAAATCATGTTATAAACATTCATAGCACTAGACAAATTTATCAGCTATATAGCAATGGTTATTAATAAAAACTATAACAGTAATATATTGTTGCATGAATAATAAACAACTGATAAAATTATCCACCCCTGACTATAATACAGTATTAATTAATTTTGATGCAATAAATAGGGTATGATTTAAAAATGATCATCCCTCCAATATATATAATATATAATGAGTTGTATTTGTTTGTTATTATAGTATATAATATAGTATATAGTGTATAATTCTTTAACACCCACAACCTCCCCAACACCCCGGACCTCACTAATTTTCAAAGCCTGGCTACGGCCATGTATACAGTAAATAACTGTAGAAATTACAGAAATGTCTAACAGTGTAGTTAAGTTGGTGCATGATAGGGAGGTGGGCGCCTGTTTGTTTTGTTCATTTTCTCCTGTTTATGTTAGCAGGGAGGAAAGCTTTTGCATTTTATTTGTAATCTGTTTTCTAGGTTAGTTTGTAATTGGTAGTTACTGTAATTGGTAATTTGCTTTGGTGTTTACCCCTCCCAAAGTTTATGTTGCTCTTTATTTAGTTTTATTTAATAAACATTTTCTTTTGTCTTGCACTTTAATAGTGTTTTGTAGTTGTGAAGCCTTGAGAGGGAGAGCCGGGACTCCAGGGATCTTTTTTAAGAGGATCCCTGTACTTGTTATGGACAACTTATTTCTCTTTGAGTAGATGTTTAATTTAACTCATAACACTTGGCGTATATAAAAGGATGTGTCAATATACTGGATTAGTGCATTTGGAACTGAATGAAAAAATCGAATTAAATGAGAGCCCGTGTGTATGTGTTTATAATATTACTGTATACATTTTTTTTATTATTGTTGCTGTCACTTTGTCACTGTCACTTTTATACATTTAATGCATGGATCCTATATGACCTATTCAATGGCAACCATTGCCTGTTACAGTCACTATCCTATTTCGTTCCCTTCACCTCTTTCACCATGCTCCAAACAATACCCAGCTGCAGAGATAGGCATGCATGTAGCAGAACAATTAGAACAAAGGGGATTATCGTAAAATAAACACACATAATGGTCTCATAAAGAGAAGAGATAAAAGGGGATAAAAATAACTCCTTTAGTGGCAGACCCTTTCACTGTTTTTAGTGATATGAATGCGTCAGAGATAGAAAAAGATATGTATTCCATAATATGTTTATAGCTGGTCTAGCAGCTGAACAAGAAGCAACATAAGACCATATGAAATTTTGACTCACTGAACAGATTAACACGTAACCAGAAATGTGGTGTAGCAACTGAGTTTTGTGCTGTTTAAACATGATGAAAATCAGTTTATCAGAAAACAGTCAAATTTTTTGATCTGTCTGTTGTTTGTTTTGAAGTTGCACAGATCTGTTGACGAACTGTCGCAGTGCAGAACTGGTAAAGCCAGTTGGGCCACAGCCCAACCCATATCAAATGCGTCAAATCATGAAGTCATTGTGCAAAAAGCAACTATCAATAAAATTGTATTACATAGCTTATTTATTTATTTTTAGCCTAGCCAAGATTTGAGTTTTCAAAAACAAAAAACAAAAAAATTAAAAAAGAATCGCTAAACAAGACATTTGTTGTTATCTGTTGAATTAAGTGAACTATTAAGTTGTGATTTATGATTGTTACGTTTGGCTCCTTTCTTCCTGACCATAGTTAAGTTGGAGCATGTTAGGGAGGTGGGCACCTGTTTGTTTGTTTTTTGTTTTTTCCTGTTTATTTTAGCAGGGAGGGAAGCTTTTGTATTTTATTTGTAATCTGTTTTCTAGGTTAACAGAATAACATGTAATCAGAAATGTTTTATTTTATTTTATTTTATTTTATTTTATTTTATTTTATTTTATTTTATTTTATTTTGTTTTGTTTTGTTTTGTTTTGTTTTGTAAAGCCAGTTGGGCCAAAGCCCAACCCACATCAAATGCACTGAGTCATTGCGCAAAAAGCAGCTATCAATTAAATTGCAGGTCCCACTTTATATTAAGTGGCCTTAACTACCATGTACTTCCATTTAAATTAATAATTTGATACAATGTACTTATTGTGTACATACATGTTTTTACATTGTACTTATATTTTTAAAAATACCTATATGTAGTTACATCTGTAATTAATTTCTGTAATTACATTTATAATTACACTGTTGCCCCATCCCTTACACCTTAACCCACACTTAAACCTACCCATACCACCCTAACCTGTCCCTAACCTTACCCATATCCCACTTCAATAGCAGCAAAAGTGTTTTGCAATACAGTATGACCACAATAAGTACATTGTACTTATTTTTTGATGTAAATACATAGTAGTTAAGGCCACCTAATATAAAGCGTGACCAAATTGCATTACATAGCCTCTTTATTTATTATTAGCCTAGCCAAGATTTGAGTTTTTAAAAACTAATAAAATAAAATAAAAAATAAAAGCTTTTCTGCTGTTTTAAATAAAGAAAAGCCTTTAATTTTAAGTCATAAGTTCATAAGCTAATTCAGTCTTATGGGATTGATTTCCCCTGGAATTCTGTTCCAAAAGGTATATAATAAATCATGTTGGTAATATCCCACTATCAGACAGTAAACATAATACCTGGTGAAACTTGGAATGGTCAGACTTCAGCGTTCTGCTCTGTTTCAGAGGAACAAAGTGATTTTGTGATATATATTTAGTGCTTTGCCTCACATATTGAAACTCAGCTGTTGTTTACTGTTGTTACGCCTACTTTTCTTCATGATAAAGGCTTTGCTTCAAAAGGCCTTTAGTTCAACAGCAAATGGGGCCCTTCCATTCCCCGTCTGAACACATCACTGAAGTCAGCCTAAATATAACATTCATGTCCTCACATAGCTAGTGTTGGCAAAAGTACAGTCAGTACTTTATAGAAACATGTTATAAAGTGTTGAGAATTACAGCTATGTACAGAAATTTCTGTTGAGCATTTAGAGGTGTTTAAGGTCCACAGGGTCAACACAGAGAGGAAGCCATCCTGGTTTATCTTTACACCTAGTAACATAAATTCCCTCAAAGTGAGACATCTCACCACCTATTTGGAGAAGCTGTAGTGAATGTGGACCTGATCCTGTACAACAGGTTAGGGGCGGGTTCTCATAGTGAGATGTCAAATGAGTTCTCAGAAAAAGAACTAAATGTCTTTCAGAGGTGCCAAAGGCTGTGCTAAATCACTTTGCTACACACATACACAGTAAAAATAAATAAATAAATAAATAAGGTGAATTCACACCCCCGTTTTCAAGAGACATTATCTGGTTTTGATGGTCTGTCCTCAGAAATGTGCTCAGATTATTATTTATTTTTATTTATTTATTTTTTAACTGTACATTCCAAAACAGCCCAAAACATGAAATAAAACCTAAACATGAAGAAAGGGAGTGCAGCATATAAACGCAGTGTGGTCTAACTAATTGTGGGTGCAGCTCAGCCTTCAACACGTTATCGTTCCCATTCTCTTCTGTTTCTTACTCACATTGGTTATGCCATAAATCAATAACAGGACAAAAAATATTATATTTTATGTAGGCTACATGCCTACCTTTACTGAAGAAGTGGGGATGGGATGGCTGGTATATGAAGTGAAACAGTGCACGCTGAGGACCTCTGCTGTATATGTACGTATATACCTACTGGAAGCTCATTACCAAGCCAGTTCCCTGTATATATAATAGAATTATTTTATATTTAAATGTATTATTTTTCAACTCCATTATGTTAGATCCACATATTTAAAGGTGCTGCGATGTTAGCCATTCAAGAATGCCTACCAGATCTTAACTCAGAAATGTTCTACCTGTATATGAACAACAGAACCAAATGCCGATTGTTTTCAGGTGTGTCTGTTAAATAGTTCACAAAATCGTCAGACAGCACTATAAAATGGCTGACACTCCATTTAGTGTATTGGAAATGGAGTGTTAGTCTGTGTTGAAGATGTTTTAGCAATCATCATAATTCTGAGAGTAAAGACTGGTAGGATGGGCTCAAATGAATTTTCCAACATTAAAACTGTAAAGCTGTCTATTGTATATACCAACAATTATGGAGACAATAAAGTTCTCAAATAGATATGGACTTGTCTTTATTAAATTATAGTTTTTAACTACACAGTCTTCAAACATTAATTGTGGATTTGTACATAAATATGTCATCAGGGTACAATTATAGTACATTATTTTAGATAAAGTACATAAAGTGTGAATAAAGAAGTGATCAACACATTCTACATTTTTCCCTTGACATTAAATACATACTACCAAATAAATCTTTCATTTATAAAACAAGATTATAATTACTTTACATAACAGTTTTTAAATAAATAAAATTTGTAGTTTTTTTTTTTTTTTTTTTTTTTTTTTTTTTTTTTTAAA